>PVHP010018374.1:0-33257 GCA_004024765.1 Zapus hudsonius | reverse complement strand
ACCCCCTCTTCCACTCAGTTCTCTGAGTCATGGAGCCCGAGTTTTGAGTCTGTATTATTGTTGTGAACTTAAGAGTCTCTGTGCTTCTATTTTAAGTCGTGTTGGAAGTCGTTGGTGTCTGTCTCACTGACTTATCCTGGGATGACTGTTTGGCTGTGGTTATATGTCTCTTTCTTGCTCCGCCACTGTCTCAAGTGTTTCACTTGGGGCCTACATGATAGGCCTGGGTGGGTCATCTCTTTCTGGGATATCAGCCTTTGGCCTGTGTCTCATTGGTGGAATTAGAATGACGACAGCTCTCTCACTGCCTTCTGAAAAATACAAACAGAATCTCCATCAACGTGTGAGATCAGCATAGGTTAAATGAAACACACATTTTTAATTTGGCAAAATTCTATTGAGATTAATCTCTCTTTAGTTCTCTGGTAATGGGAATTTTTTTTGGAGTCCCAGATTTTGCCCTGTGTCCCAATTCCAGTTAAGGGTTCCTTGTCACTGAGTGGATTTCTTGGCCAGTTTAAAAGCTGTTGAATACCCCCCCCCCCCAGGTTTTGGCGCCTCTAATGCACCAGTGATCATTTCTTGGTCCGTTGGTCTCTCCCATTTTTTTTTTTTTAATTTTTTTTCTTTATTTGCAAGCAGAGAGTGAGAATGGCCATGTCTTTGCAAGCAGAGAGAGACACACACAAAGAATGGGTGCACAAGGGCCTCCAGCAACTGTAAACGAACTCCAGACGCATGCATCACCTTGTGTATCTGGCTTTACATGGGTACTGGGGAATCGAACTCAGGTGGTTAGGTTTTGCAGGCCAGCACCTTAACCGCTGAGCCAGCTCTCCAGCCCTTTTTATTATTATTATTATTTTTGATTATTTTTGTTTGAAGTCTTTTTCTGATGTAAGGGTGCCACTCCTGCTTGTTTACAGCTTCCATTAGTTTGGTAGTTTGATATCCAGCCTTTGATATGAGTGTTTGAACATCTGTGCTGGCCAAGTGTGTATCTTAGAGACATTGGAGAGTTGGGTCATTTTTTTTAATCCAGTCATCTAATGTGTCTTTTTATTGGTGAGTTGAGACCCTTTGCATTTGGTGTTATTATAGGAAGAGGCTTGCTACTCCTCAGTGTTTGTTGGATGGTGTTCTGATTGGCTGCGTTATTGGCATCTCTCTTCCTGAGAGTTTGATGATTTGTTGTGTGAGGCATAATTGACTCTTTCCCATTTCATCTTTGTTCATCTGTTTCTATCTTGAAGTATATCTTTTTTTAATATATTCATTTTCAAGGAGAGAGAGAGAGAGAGAGAGAGAGAGAGAGAGAGAGAGAGAGAGAACGAGAGCGTGAGCACCAGGGCCACCTCCTTGTGGGTCTGGCTTATATGGGTCCTGGGGAATTGAACCCGGAGCCTTAGGCACTGGAGGCAAGTGCCTTAACCGCTGAGCCATCTCTCCAGCCCTTGAGATATATCTTATTCTCTGTTCTCACAGATGGGGCTCTCTTCTTTCTTATATAACTGTTTAGAATTTTCTGTAGAGCTGGTTTGGTTGACATGAATTGTTTCAGTTTGTGTTTGTCTTGAAATAGCCTTATTTCTCCATTTATTTTGAAAAGTAACTTTGCTGGGTATAGCATTATCAGTTGGTAGTAATTTACTTTCAGGGCTTGGAATATGTCACTCCATTCTGTTCTGGCTTTCAGGGTTGCTGATGGAAGGTCTGAGGTTATTAGGATATTCTGCCTTTGGATGAGAGTTGGTGTTTCCCCCTTGCAGCTTTCAGTATTATTTCTTTACATTGTTACTATGATGTGTCCTGCAGAGGGCCTTCTCTGTTCATGTTTTTTCTGGAGTTTGGAGCCTCTTATGTTTGAATGTCAGCTTCTTTCTCTAGATTTGGGAAATTTTCTTTTTTGATTTCATTAAGTCATCAGTTGATTCCTTTTCCATTTAGCTCCTTTTTCTACCCCTTGTATTATGAGGTTCAATCTCGAGTTTATCCCAGAGTTCTTGGAAATAAATTGTTTTTTTAGGGTTTCAATTTCCTTGCTGAGTTTTCATCAATATTTATTACTTTTCCTCCAATTAATTCACTGTTTCATTTACTTTGAAGCTTGTCTTGTTGAGGTCTTGAATATATTTTAGATCACTCACCTATGTAGTCTGTCTCAGGCTGGCCTCACACTCACAGTGATCCTCCTACCTCTGCTTTCTGAGTGCTGGGATTAAAGGCATGTGCCATCATGCCCGGGATGTTCTTTTTATATCCCCTCACCCCTGCCCCCATTCCACTGAGTGTTCTTCTCAGTGGGGTTATTGGTATTCACTGTGGGGCCATGAATGCAGTCAGTCTCATTGGTGGGGGTCAATGTCTTGGGATATACCTTCTTACCCTGTGAATCTTACAAATTTTTTATTTCCTTTTCTGCAATATTCCCTGAGCCTTGGTGGGTGTGTTATAAGTCTCTTTTAATGTTTAACTCTCTGCATCTTCTGAATGTCTATTGCCTTCTCCTTGGAGAAGATTGTCAGGCTAGCAGTAAGAGCAGCATTCAAGTTCAAAGTGCCACTCCCTCCTTAGTGTCTCTCGAGTCCTGGCAGGTGTGATAGAAATGGCTCCTTTGTGTTTAACAGTTGGCTATGTTTTCTGGTCCCCTCTCCCTTTTTCTTTGGAGGTAAAGTTTCACTCTTTACCTGGAACTTACCTGGAACTCATTTTGGCCTCGAATTCACAGTGATCTTTATCCTTCTGCCTTGAGAGTACTGGGATTAAATGTTTATACCAACTTGACTAGCTTTGGCTATGTTTTTTTTTTTTTTAATTTAACGGATCTTAGTTCTACTGGTATCTGCTACCATCTGTTTTTTTAAAAATATTTTATTTATTCATTTTCAAGCAGAGAGAGAGCAAGCGAGAGAGAGAGAGCGCACACCAGGGCCACCTCCTTGTGGGTCTGGCTTATGTGGGTCCTGGGGAATTGAACGGGGGGCCTTAGACACTGGAGGCAAGTTCCTTAACCACTGAGCCATCTCTCCAGCCCTACCATCTCTTTAAAAAGCAAAGATTCTTCAAATAAGTGAGTAGCCTGGCTCAAAGGGAGTCAACCTTGTGCTTTAAAAGACTTTTTATTTGATGGTCATACCTTCTCTTAACCAAAGGCAGCTTTTCTCTAGAGTCTAGGACCTTTCTATCCATAGGATTCTGACTTGGTTCTCAGTGCTAGGAATATTTATTCCCTCCCCGTGGATGGGCCTCATACAATTGGAGAGCAGTTGATTATCTCCATAACTTGTGGGCCATTATTGCACAGGTGTGTCCTGGTGGCTGATTTTGTAGCTTATAGTGAGCATGAACATATTCCCTCTCCTTCCAGCAGCTCTTCTATCACTTCCCAGCACTTTGAGGAACTAATTACCAGGGAGCTGGCTTCCTTTTCAATTCCATCCTCATCTCTTTACCCTGCACTAACAGCCTATGTGTCTCAACAATATGGTCTTACTATTTATTTAGCTTTGGTCTGTAACCAAATGCTTTTGTAATAGGCTGCATTGTTTGGGGACATGGAGCCTCCCTGACCAACAGCTCTCTGGAGTGAGGGAATAATCCAGTTCTGACACTGGGATTGCACCTCTGCCAGGACAACCCTCCTCCTCCCTCTTATTAAGAGTTTCATCTTTTTAAAAAAATATTTTTATTTATTTGCAAACACAGAGAGAGACAGAGTCAGAGACAGAGAGAAAAAGAGAATGGGCATGCCAGGGCCTCCATCCACTTCACACAAACTCCAGATGCATGTGCCACTTTGTACATCTGGCTTTACATGGGTACTGGGGAATTGAACCTGGGTCGTTAGGCCTTGCAGGCAAGTACCTTAACTTCTGAGCCATCTCTCCAGCCTGAAGTAAATCTTTTAGATAAACAGGAGGAAGGTTTTCTTTGGTACTGTTTCATTCTGTCGTTAGTTTTGTGTAATGACCACTCCCTGGTGGCTCAGGTCCTGGTGACCCTGTCTTTTGTCCCTTCACTTGCCTGTCAGTTGTATCCTCTCATTCCTCACTGTTCCCATTCTTTTCTGGCCTCATTCTAATTCCTGGCCAGTACCACTGGTGTGTTCCACAATTTTCAAACAGATCAAACTGTTTCATGTTAGGAATTGCGTATGAGAGAATATACGGCCTTTGTCTTCCTGAGCCTGTGTGACCTCACTTAGTGTCATGTAGAATTCCATCGTGCATATGTACCACATCTTCACTGTCTGTTTCTACCTATTGTGAATAGAGCAGCATCTAACACGGCTGAGCAACTATCCCTGTAGTAGAGAATAGAGTGTTTAGGGCATATGCCCAGGAGTCGTATAGCTAGATCTAATTGTAGATCTATTTTCAGAGTTTTGAGGAACCTCCATACTCTTTTACATAGTGGCTTTTCAAGTTTGAATTTCCATCAGCACTGGATGAGGATTCCTCTTTCCCTACACCCTCACCAGCATTTGTTCTCATTTGATTCTTTGATAGTAGCCGTTTTGACTGGAGTGAGATGACGTTTCAGTAATTTTAATTTGCATTTTCCTGATAGCTAAAATGCTGAACATCTTTTTTTTTTGGTGTTTATTGGCTGTTTGGATTTCTTCCTCTGAGAATTCTGTTCAGTTCCCTGTATCATTTTTTTGAATTTTTTTTTATTGCTTAGTCTTTTTGAGTTCTTTGTAATTATAGATATTAAACCTCTGTTGGTTGAATAGCTGGTGATTTTCTCCTATTATGTAGGTTGTCTATTGACTATGTTGATGGTTAGCTTTACCATCAACCGTTTACCATTTGTATTAGTCAGGGTTCTTTAGAGGAACAGAACCAACTGAATGAATTGTAGTAAAAAAGGGGATTTATTGAATTAGCTCATGGCAGTCCCACAATTGCATTTGGCAAGTCCAAGAGTCAAGGAACATGTAGTTGCTCAGTCCACGTGGCTGGATGCCTGAGCAGTCCCAATCCAGCACTGAAGGCCTAAAGGCTTCCTGGGAGCCACTGGTCTTCATTCCAGGCTGGAAGGCTGAGGAAACTTCGTTCCAGTGCCAAGAAAGAGATGCATGACAAGCACTAGGCAGGGAGGCAGAGGGAAGAGATTTCTTTCCTCTTTATATAACCTTAGGGCAGGGTCTTGCAACCTTTTCCCAGACTTTTTGACTTACTGAGTTTCTGGAATTTCCTTTCTGCACTGCCCTCCCAGGAAGGGATGTTCATTTCCAGCTTCCCTGAGCTTCCTTATATCCTGCCTCCTACTGAGAGGGTTGCCTTTCTGTGAACAACATAAGAGACCTACCCAAGATTACTAAAAAGGTTAAGTTGACAACAAAACTTAAACATCACAACCCGTAAAATAGTTTTTTTTTTTTTTTTGTTTCATGAGACCCTAACGGTCTTACTCTCTGTATTACTGTGGTCTTATTCAGCAAGCATTTCCCTATACCTATGTTGGAGTGTTCTCCCTACTTTTGCCTCTAGACATTTTATAATTTCAGTTCTTATATTGAGGTCCTTGATCCATTTGGAGCTGGTTTTTGTGCAGGGTGAGAGAAGTGGGTTTAGATTCATTTTTTTATACATGGTTATCTGGTTTCTCCAGCATCATTTCTTGAAGTAGTTTTTCTCTTGTGCATTTTTTTTTGGGGGGGGGGCTTCTTTGTCGCAGATCAGGTTGCTGTAGTTAAAAAAAAATTAAACCTGGATCTTCTGTTTCATTCCATTGATCTGTCTGTTTCTGTGTCAGTACTGTGCTGTTTTTATTAGTATGGCTTTGCAGTAAATCTTGATGTCAGGCATGGTGAAACCAGCAGCAGTATTCTTTTTCTGAGGATATTTTTGACTGTCTGAGGCCTTTTGTGCTTTCATATCAATTTTGAGTTTATTTTTCTAAATGTGAAGAATACTGCTGCTATTTTCATTGCAATTGTATTGAATCTGTACATTGCTTGGTTAGGATGGCCATTTTCACGATATTAATTCTTCCAGTCCATAAGCATTACATTTTCTCCTGTCTTCCTTAATTTATTCCTTTAGTGTTTTATGTTTTTACTCTATCGTTCTTTCACCTACTTGATTATGGATATTCCAAGATATTTGATTTTTTTTTTTGTGGCTAATGTAAACAGGATGGCTTTCCTTATTCCTTTGTTTGTCATTAGTATTATGAAGAAGGCTACTAATTTTTGTGTGTTGCTTTTATATCCTTTGCTGAAAGAATTTATCTCTACTAGCAGTTTTTTTGGAGGAGTCTTTGGGGTCACTTCTGTATAGAATCATATATCATCTACAATAAGGCTAGTGTGACTTCTTCCTTTCCAGTGTGTATCCCTTTCATTTCCTTCTTTTCCTTATCTCTTTGAAGTAAGACTTTGAGTACTATGTTGAAGAACAGTGGTGAGAGTGGACACCCCTGTCTTGTTCTAGACCTTAATAGGGATGCTTCATGTTTTTTTCCCATTTAGGTAATTCAAATCCAGTTAAGTTGACAATAAATATTAACCATCACTAAAATTGTCTAGCAAACAGAATGTGTGCCCCTTTTACATATTTTTGCTATTTTTCAATAGATGACAAGTACTTGGAATTTTGTGTAGCAGTTGTTTGCTGATATAAAACACATTTTACAGTTTTTACTTTACATTATAACTTTATCAGGTTACAGAAATCATTTCAGAGATTCATGCACCCATTGTTCATGTTGGTGTTGATCCATCTGATGCAAGAGAGAAAGAACTCAAGGTGAGCCTTAAAGCAGTGCTTTTGTAACATTTCCTTTTGCTCTACAGTTTTCAAGTTATCTTCACAAAGTCAAAATATTGATTAACTATTTTACTAAAAGGATAGCTAAAATGTTGTGAGATTATAGCAGTTTCAAGAAATAACCCTGTACGATTGAGTGCTTAAATTCTGAGTCTTTGAGATATGTAGAAAAATTTCATACTAATTTTTATAGTGTTGAAGTGATCAATTTCTTTCTTTCTTTAGATGGCTGCAATCAAAGTTAAACTTATAGAAGCAAAAGATGCCTTGGAAAAAAACATTGCCATACAAGATTTTAATCAGGCCTCAAAATTAAAGGATGAAATACAAGCATTGGAAGATGCTAGAATAAACCTCTTAAAAGAGACAGAGCAACTTGAAATTAAGGAAGTCCACATAGAGAAGGTATGACTAATATTCTCATACTAATTTTCAGCTGCTATCTCAAATTTTATTTTCTACAAGTGTACTTGTAGAGTTTATTTGCTTTGGAGGGATTTGTAAAAGCAACGTGTAAAGAAAAAAGAAACATTTAAAAATCTGTTCATTTATATTTTTACACTTTGGGAAACGTGTTATATTAATTATTGTAGCTAAAACCTTATTTGCTTCTTTGTCATGATTTTCCTTAAGAGTCTGAATGTTTCCTCTGGTGCTAGTCTTCTGGTGCTTCTTTCTGTTTTTTTAAAAATAACTTTATTTATTTGCAAGGAGACAGGGGGGAATAGAGGAGGGTTACAGAGCAAGTTCCAGGTCAGTTTGGTCTTTAGGAAGACCCTGCCTCAAAAACAACAAAATCCAAAAAACAAAAAAGAATTTTTGCCTTAGTCAAAGATCATGGTGAATCACTAAGGGTTAGCATGGAATACTTTGTCTTAAAGGATCACAACTGTTAGGAAATGTTAGAGTGATGAAAGCATAGATTGGCCTAGTACTTGTGGAAATTTTCAAAGTGTGGCTTGAGATGATGGTAGTGTGAACAAGATGAAGATGGATACAGAAAGAAGTGATGTATTTGAGTCATGTAGCATATAGTTATAGAACAGGAAACCAAGATTTTGTTGTGTGCCCTATTTTGGGGCACATCCCTGAATTTATAGAGTAATTTTTGGAATTTTCCTACCTAGAAGTTAGCAAACTGCTTCTAGAAGCAGTCTAAGAAGTGGGGTGGGAGAGCTAACTGGTATATCCAGGACTGGGCTAGCCCCTTCTACCAGTTGCCCAAGGGAAAAAAGAAGCTGAAGAGTTTAGTTTAAGCCATTACTCAATCAACTACATCTGCTATCAGTTACTACGGCTGTGGCTTCTTTTCCATATGGGTACTCACTGAACAGCCGAAACGAGTAATACATGAACAAGTAGTATATTATCTGAGAAAGGATAAGGAACAGTCAACTTTGATTAACTCTTTAAACATTTGTTAAAGGAAGGATTTAGGGTTATATTTTCCTGACCCAGAACATACTCACATCAAGCTCACCTATTATCTTCAACAGATCTAGGTACTTAGTTACTGACCTTACTGTCTTCAGCGCTGTGGTCAGCACTTTCTATGCATGAATGCTTACTCTTGAGTCTAGAGTCCAATCAGGCCACTGAGGAAATTGGGTAAAGAACATAGCTCAAGATCAGTTAGCATCTCTGAAACATTGCTTACAATATTGGTCATCTGTGCTGTTCAGACCAAAGGTACACCAAGGCAGAGGAAACCTAGCCACATTGCTTTAAGCAGGTTAATTACATAGTTGTAAATTTAACTTAGGGAAAGTTGCAAGTAAGAAATTTAGCATCACACAATAATAATCTCAGAAAAGTTATTTTTTAGGTCATAAAAAATATTTCCACGGTTCATCCCCAGAGTGTCATAAGAACTTTTTCTTTGGGCAGGTGAGTTGATGGTAGTGACATTATGATGATAAAGTGTACACGGGAAATACTTGAGTAATGAGTCAGTTCCATTTTGGACAGGGTAAGCTTGAGCCTGTGAGCATTCAGGAGGAAATACCTTAGAGTAGTTGTCTATATGAATCAGAAATTTTGAAAATAGTTGGGCTAGCTCATAAATAACAGAGGGAGGTAAATATGGTTGGATATGATCACCACGGAAGTATAGGACACCAATATGACTCTTAAGAAAGTAAACATTTCAGGAAAAGGGAGAACATATTCTGACTAATGCTGAATGCTTTGTCTTTATTGTAGAATGATGCTGTAACGTTGCAGAGGTGTCTGATTTTATGCTATGAACTATTGAAGCAGATGTCCGTTTCAACTGGTATCAGTGCAACCCTGAATGGGATCATTGAATCTATGGTACATTGGTAGCCTTTTAGGCTTTATACTTGTCTGCCTTATACACTATTCTCATTAGCATTCAAAAGAATGAAAGATTATGGTTTTAAACATCTGGTAAATGTTTGCATATACAGTGAGTATTTGATATAAATAATTCACGTTAAGGACTTAGAAATGTTTTGAAAAAAAATTTACACTGGAAAGAGATGCAGAATGTTTTAATTCTTTGAGTAGCAGAGGATATTCTGAAAGATAAGAATACTCAATGTACTAGACTTTTATTTTTAAAAATAACTTTCATGTGTAATCCCATGTACTCGTGGAAAATAACCTTTTTGTATTTTTGAAAAATAAACTTTGAATTACCTATAAAGGTAATCCTGTTGTATTGATATTGGGACATAGGTACATTTTCCATAGGAATGTGATGCACATCATGTAACTTTAAATTCTCTAGTAGCCATATTATTTTTAAAAATAAAGATAAAGTGAAGGAAACATAATTGAAAAATAAGACACATGACATTGACACTTGCTTCGAATAAGAATTTTGAATAAGATCCTGTGTGAACTTGACATCACAGGGTTTGATGTACTCATGGAAGGTAACCCTCTATTTAAATAAATAGTAACTGAAAAATAGTAATTGAAGAATATTCAAAACAGTAGCTACCAACCAGCCACCAATAGTCGTTAAAAATTAATTCAGATTGATTGAAGCACATTTAATTTCAAAGATTTAATCAGAAGTGTATAGATTATCTCAAGAATTTTATATTGATTACATGTCACAGATATTTTTAGGATATAAATAAAAATATCAATTTTATGTGTTTCTTCTTACTTTAAAGTGGCTTTTAGAATGACTAAAATGACATGCGGTTTCCATTTGGGGCCTCCATTTTCTTTCAGTGGAGTGACACCAAATTCAGACAAGCTGAGCAAACTTGGAACCCAATGCAGCATGGATGAGCCATGAGGGCAGTATGTCATGCTGAGGAGCTTTGTCTTGTTCTGCTAGCACATTGAGTCAGTTGTAGAGATGCTGAGTGTTGCACAGTCAGAGTCAGGGAAATTGCCTGTCAGTGTTTATTCAACCTTTTCATTTTTCAACAGGAGAAATGATTTAAGGCAATATGGAATACCTTTACAGTCTTGGGATTTATCATTTTGACTATGATTTTAGTAAATGTTTATAAGTTTCTTGCCCTAGTCAAACTTATTTTAATTTCTAATTCATTTTAGATTCTCCCTGGAATAATAAGTGTTCATCCTATAGTAAGGAATTTGGCTGTTTTGTGCTTGGGATGCTGTGGACTACAGAATCAGGATTTTGCAAGTAAACATTTTATGCTACTCTTGCAGGTAGGATTTATTTAGTGACAAAAATTTTGGGCTGGAGAGACTTCTCAGTGGTTAAGGCACTTGCTACAAAGCAAAATGATCTGGGTTTGATTCCCCAGTATCCACATAAGCCTGATGTACAAGGTTGTATGTGTGTCTGACGTTCTTTTGCTAGAGTCCCTGGGACACCCATTCATTTTCTTTCTTTCTCAAATAAATAAATTTTGTAAAAATCTTAATTTTAGCCGGGTGTGGTGGCTCACACCTTTAATTCCAGCACTCGGGAGGGAGGCAGAGGTAGGAGGATTGCCATGAGTTCAAGACCACCCTGAGACTACATAGTGAATTCCAGGTCAGCCTGGGCTAGAGCGAAACTCTACCTTGAAAAAACAAACAAAAATCTTAATTTTATTTCCCAGAAGGCTCTGTATTCTGGTGGTAATACTAATTTATTCAGATGCACACTGATGATTGTGGACAGTCTTTAGGAACTCAGATTTTTTTTAAGTCTTAAATATATATTTATTGTCCATAATGAGTTACATTATTCAGTGGGAAAACAATGAATTCTTATCCCCAATTCCCCAATGCCTCCCTCCCCATCCCTAGGAACTCAGTTTTTAATCTTACTAATATATCTTTTTAAAAAGGATGAAATATCAATTTAGAAAGTCATATAGTAAGTGCTAATTGAGTACATATTATATGCTAGTACGGTTCCTGGCTTAGCAGAGTAAGTGATAAAGAAAACCAAGATAAAACTCTGTGATAGTGGAGCTTACATTATAGAAAGAGGGGCACACAATGAAAGATAGGTATAGATTATGTTAGACAAAGAGAAGTAAAGCAGATCAGCAGCAATAAGGAGAGAAGAGGGAGAGCGGCTGTTGAGTTGAAAAAGGCCTCAGGAATACAGTGACATTTGGGCTCATATCAGAGGAATGTTAACTTCAGGGGAGAGAAAATGGCTCAGTTGATAGAGTGCTTGCTGTGGAAGGGCGAGGACCTACGATTGAATCCCCATAACCCACATAAATACTGGGTGTGGTGGTATGCCTCTAATTATTATGCTTGGAAGGTGGAGACAGATCCTTAGGGTAAGCTTGCTAGGTAAACGAGCCAAATCAGTGAATTCTATGTTCAGGAGGAGAATGTGTTGTAGTTAACTCTGTATTGTTGCAATAAAACACCTGATCAAAAGCAGCTGATGAGAAGAAAGGGTTGCTTTTTGGCTTATAGTCTTGAGGAGAAGCTTCATCATGGCAAGGAAATGGTGGTAGAGCAGAGGCTGGACATCTCAGCTGTCTATAGCAGCTGGTGAGAGGCAGCAAGAGTTAGCTGAGCTCAGCACTGGCAAGCTGAGCTAATACACCTCAAGATCTGGACACATTGATACACCTGCAGCAACGCTCCTCCTTCCAAATTGTCACCAGCTGGAGACACATGAGACCTTGGAGGACGTTCCACATTCTAACGAACAGGGTAAAAGAGGAAGATATTCAGTGTTGACTTCTGGCTCCATATGCATACACGCACCTAGAAATGCAAAAACAATAATATGAGCTGGATCCGGGTGTGGTGGTGCACGCCTTTAATCCCAGCACTCGGGAGGCAGAGGTAGGAGTATCGCCGTGAGTTCAAGGCCACCCTGAGACTACATAGTGAATTCCAGGTCAGCCTGGACTAGAGTGAGACCCTACCTCGAAAAACCAAAAAGAAAAAAAGAAAAAAATAATAATAATATGAGCTGGGTATGGTGGCACATGCCTTTAGTCCCAGCACCCAGGGGGCTGAGGTAGGATTACCATGAGTTCAAGGCCAACCTGGGGCTACAGAGTGAGTTCTCCGTCAGCCTGGGCAAGAGTGAGACTTTGCCTAAAGAGAAAACAAACAAACCGTGATTCTTACAGATACCTGAGTTTTTAAGGTGGGCACAGGATAGGGCGAAGGGTACAACATTGGTTAGAACTTTGATTGGCCTCTTCAAGGAAAGACATATGGCAAGGAACGATGGTGCATAGTGGAGAATAACTGGAAAAGAGTTTGCAAAATGTCCATGTCTTTAGGGACTTAGTAAAGATGTTGGCTTTCAGTGTGATTGAGGCAAGAGGGAAAACAAGTTGGAGGTTTTTAATTGAGGACTGATGTGGTCTAATAGCTTTGTGGATGAGGGAAGCATTGCAAACCTGATTGGTAAATGCAGATTAAACGTGTAGACTTTTGGACCATATGGCCTCTCTCAGCCACTCAAACTCTTTTCTTGTAGTGTGAAAATAAGCATAGATTGTATATAAATGAATAAGCCTATATTCTAATAAAACTGTATAATCTGAAATTTGAATTTGTAGCATTTTAACATGTAATGAATTATTTTGCCCATTTGAAAATAAAATATTTATAAAACCCTTCGATATGCATACTATACAAAGAACAAGAGGGAGATTGGATTTGGACTGTGGAACATAGTTTGCATATCATTATTATGGTAGAAGTACAAATATGGAAGTCAAGATGCTAAAAAGAGATATACAGTACAACCCAGCGGAGAGATGGTGGTATATGAGCGAATAGTAGATAGTCAACATTCTCTGGAGAGATGAACAATAGGATGCATAAGAGGTGCATGTACACATACACACGAGGGGGCTTATTTGGGGAATTGGTTTATATGAAGCTGCAGTGCATAGTAACAGATGGTCTGCAAGCTAGAGGCTTGAGGCTGTGACTAGGGGTATTACTTGGCCCCACTCTGAGTCTCAGTCTGAGGGCCTCAGAACCTATGAGGCTACTGGTATGGAATCTGGAGCCTGAAGGTGGGAGACTGGAATTCCAAGTACAGAGGAGTCATACAGCTGACTGAATGGTGACTTCCACATTGAGGACAGATCTTTTCACTTAATCATTGATTCATATTCTAATGTCCTCCAGAAATCTTCACAGACAAAACAATTCTTTAGTAGTTCTCTAGATAATTAGTAGTCTAGTCAAATTAACACCTGTAATTAACCATCACACATGGGACCCTAAGTCTGATGTGGCATGTAACTGAAAGGATAAAACTGAGTAGGTTTTAGGGCAGGTAGTTGCAATAAGGAGTTTGGTTTTACCTATATAGCAAGCTTAAAGTTTAAAATACAAGTAAATATACTGAATAGGCATTTACATTTGAGTTTGGAGAGCTACAAGCTGGCAAGATGAGCCTCAAAGTCTATTGTATTGAAGGCTTGATAGTATGCAGTGCTTTGAACCTAGATAATACATGACAAATGAATACAGATTCAGAAGAGATTGGGACTTTGTAGAATCTTTGGGCTCTGGTCATATTTAAAGGTAGAGGAGGTGAAGAGGACCCAGTAGAGTCTAAGGTGAAATAGTACAGGAGTATAATGTCTTGGGAGAAATACAAAGATAAAATTTTAGAGATACCTAACTATACATTGCTGTTAACAAGTTTATGAGAATTCATAGTTGACTCTTTTTTTTACAAGTGTTTGATTGTTCATGAGAGTAGTTTATGTGGAGAGGAAAACCTGATTTTTGTATTTGTGTAGCTTGAAGGGACAATTATAGGAGAGGAATTAAAGGCACCCAGTATAGGCAACTTTTTGGAGTTTTATTTTTTCCTGTCTTCCCGGTTATGGAAAACAGTGTGGTGGCAAGAGAAAAATATGGGGCAAAAAAGGAGTTTTAGTTTTAATTCTTTTATTGAGAGCAGTGGCTTTGTGCATGTGTGCGTATGTATATACACATGCATGCACGTATGTACTTGTGTGCTTGTCAAGACCAGAGGAAAGCCTCCATTGTTCTTCCTCAGGTGCCTTTTGCTTAGAAATGGTCTTTACAGGCCTGGATCTCAACCAAGTGGGCTAGACTTGCTGGCCAGTGCTGCGATTACAAATGCATGCTACTATGCCTAGTTTTTTGACCTGGGTTTTGGGGATCAAACTCAGGTCATCTTGCTTACAAGGCAAGCACTTTATTGACTGAGCTATCTCCCCAGCCCTGTAATATTGAGTCTGAAACAGGAGATGGAATAAAGTGTACCATTGGAATACATTGGACTTAAACTCCATGATGATTTGTGGTCATCTGTCTTTAAAAATACTTGATCAGGGCTGGAGAGATGGCTCAGTGGATAAAGTGCTTGCTGTGAAAGCATGATGACCTGTGTTTCCCCAGAACCCACGTAAAGCTTCATGCAATAGTGAGTGCATGGATTCCCAGCCTTTCTTCTGCAAGGTAGGAGGCAGAGACAGGAGAATACTGAAAATGTGTGGGGCAGCCAGCCTAGTGTTTACAGTGGTGAAAGAAAGAGAGCCCTGCCTCAAAACAAGGTAAAAAGTGAGAACTGATACTGTAGGTTGTCCCCAACCTCCACAGGCATGCTGCATTGCATATTGGCACTCGCACACACGAGCATCATACAGACACACTTTTTTCAGTCTACCATTTAACCACTAGTATTGCCTAATGTAACAGTGTAAAAATTAAACTTCCAGAAATTTTATTGTAAATTGCTGATGAACAGTTAAGGTTGGATTGCAATGTTCATGAAAAGAGTGTTTTACAGGCCAAACGCTACCAATGGACTTTTATTTAAACATAGGACCTTATCTTGTAGCATCCTTTAATGTCACTTATGGTATTGACCAGAAAAGGAAATTGTATTTTGGGGAAGTCATGTGTCCAGGATTTGGTCAAACTGATTTGTGGCTTATTTCAAAGAAAATGAAAACTTTCCTTTTGTCAGAAAACTATGTGCAGGATTTTTTTGTGTGTGTGCAGGATTTTTTTTAACTTCAGGAAAGATTATGGAAATAATGCATTTTAATTTCTATAATGAAATTTCTTTAGTCTGCTTATTTTTATCCTATGTTGTTATATCAAAGAAAAATTTATATTTTTTGATCCCCTTTCGGAAAATGGGATGCCATAGTGTTCTTTTTATGAGACTGACATGCTACTACTGTGCTAATGAGGCACCTGAGGTATTTTAAATGAACTGGGAGCCAGACATAGTGGCGCATGTGCACTCAGGAGTTTGAGAAAGGAGGATCACCATGAGTTGGAGGCCAACCTAGGCTACAGAGTGAGTTTGTGGGTCATCCTGGGCTACAGTGAGATCCTACCTTGGGGAAAAAAAAGAACTGAAAGAAAAATCTTGGTGTTGTGTTTTAATAATGTCATTTATACTACTTGGCATGTATCTTGTTTTGTACCAAAGTGAAAAATTATTTTCCAGACGCCCTCAGATTACTTGCCACAATGTAAATGTTATTTTGGTACTGTATACTTGATGAAACGACAATGATATATATAGCTTTTGCTTTTTTCTCTGATAGTTTGGATTTTGTCTACTTAAATATTATAGGTGGAACATAATTAGAACACAAAGTTCCCTACTTTCAGTTCTTAGTTTTGTAGAAGATGGGCCTTAAAATCTCAAATGTTACATTGGTCACTGGTTCGTAACTTGTAGTCAAGTTGATAAAAGATTAGAGGTAGGCAGTTATATTAATTTTCTAGTGTTTCAGCAAAGAAACTGCTTCTAGCCTTTAATTTTTGCTGGCATAATAACAATATAAATGCTTAGTCGTTTCAGACAGAAGAACTGGAATAAAATTTATCATTGAAGAGGTTCCTCAAACGTTCTGGAGTTATTTCAGACTCATATACCACTTGACAGCCCTATAAGTCTTTTGTAAATTTTTTTTGGGTGTGGGTGTGTATGTATGTATGTATGTGGTTATGTGTTTGTGTGGGTGTTCATGCATGTGTGTAGGCCAGAGGATATCCTCTGGTGGTGTTCTTAGGGACAGGGTCTCTCTCAATGGCCTGGAGCTTGCCAGTAAACCAGTGAGCCTCAGGGATCCTGTCTCTGCTTCTAGTGCTAGAATTCAAGCATTCATCACATATTTTTATGTGGGTTCTGAGGATTGACTTCAGGTCTTCATGTTTGAAAAGCAAGTACTTTATGTACTGAGCTGTATATCCCCAGCATCTAGAAGTCTTGATATTGTTCTTTCTATTTAATACCCTAGAATGTCTAGGGATTGTTGGGCCCAAGCTGATGTGTGTGTGAGAGATCTTATCAAGACCATTTCATATTACGTATATAAATTTTCATCAAAAGTTAACAAAAACTTGCCATGGAACTTGGGTCTTAATAGAATAAAGTATAATTTTTGTTTTAATATCTTTTATAGTAACTTTTCAAGGACTAGTTATTGATGTTTTTTTTTTTTTACAAATTAATAATATTTCTGTGATGTCTTATTGAAATGTCAAAGAAACCCTGATGCTTTGCCTATAGTTTGTATACTGTCCTCTTAGGTGATTTTTAAGCTCTTGTCAGGATCAATACCATAGGATCAAAATGGCCTGGGATTTATTTATCTTTATAAAAGTACCTTTAGGGCCATATCATTGGAAGATTTTACATTAGTGAAAAGCAGGTATCTTGAGTTGGGAAAATTTTGTGTTCAGTTTTAGTAATGAAATTTGATAAAAGAAATAAATAAACACTTGTTATACAGGCACAAGGAAATGACTTCATCTTAAAAAATCTCAAAGCAGAATCTGGTTGGTGGTAGCTGTTGCTGTCCTGTAAGGAACGTAGGAGTGTGGGAACCAAGAAGCTGCCGAGATGGGAGCTTGCTTGGAATTTGTCCAGGGTGATCAGGATGTTTAGCTTTGGCAGATCTCACTCTCAGAAAATATTTAGTAGATATGTTCTTAAAATTCCCTTCAAACTTTTGAAAATTTGAATTCTTTTTATTTCACTAATCTGAACAACTTATTGATTTTTCTTAATTACAGGCCATTATAATAAAGAATAATCTTTCATGATAGAAATACTAACCTCTTTTATAATGGATTTGATTTTTTTTAAAACTCAAGGTAGATGTAAGTTGCTGATTTTTATGTTTTTTTCTCTTTAAGAGTCTAGTAGGTAACAGAATTCATTAGTAATAAAATCTGTATATATTGTGCTAACAAGACAAATGTATCTTCAATGAAACTCAAAAGTACTGTTGTAAGAATGCTTTTCATTGGTTAGAATATACTGTGAATATACTGTGTTACTCTCTATAAGTGGTTGAAACAATTTTGATATAACTAAACAATTTCCTGGTTCTTAGAAAAATGATGAAATTGAAGATACAGTTCCTTTTCTTTTTTTTTTTTGAGGTAGGGTTTCACTCTAGCTCAGGGTGACCTGGAATTCACTATGTATTCTCAGGCTGGCCTTGGAACTCATGGCAATCCTCCTACCTCTGCCTCCCGAGTGCTGGGATCAAAGACATGCACCACCACTCCTGGCTACTTTCTTTTTAGATGAAAGGAACTAAAAATGTAATTTAGCCAGAATGATTCCATAACTTTCTTTTTCCCTGCAAAGATTAATTTAAGGAATATAGCTTCAGACATCATGGTACAAATGAGTAAATCTATGTCTTTAAAAAATGGAAAGTTCTTCTTTTGAAAAGTTGTTTTTTATACATTTAGAATTGTCATTGAAATTTGATTTAAAATATGTGCTAATTTTATCTGGGGTAAAGAACTAAATTTTACTAAACATTTTTGGGGTGGGACATGTTTCAATTTTAGGTTTTGCAAATAGATGATGTCACAGTAAAAATAAGCGCTTTAAAGTGCATCTTTGATCAACTGATGATGTTTGGAATTGAACCATTTAAAAGTAAAACTGTGAAGGCCCTTCAGTGTGAAGGCTCAGAAATATACAGTGGCAATGAGCAAGAAGTGGCAGATGTTAAAGAGATGGACATGGCTAAGAATGTTCTGAAGCTGCTTTCTGACTTCTTGGATAGCGAGGTGAGAGATGACCCCACATTTTTCGTACCTAATTTCTTACTATCAGACTGGTGTGCAATGAATTGAAGTGTAAACAAGTTTTTTCATTTTTATTTTTCAAGGTAGGTCTCACTCTAGCTCAGGCTGACCTGGAACTCACTCTGTAGTCCCTGGCTGGCCTTGAATTCACAGCAATCCTCCTGCTTCTGCCTCCCCAGTGCTGGGGTTAAAGGTGGGCTCTACCACCCTTGGCATCTTCCAAGAGTTTTAAAAAATATTTATTCATTTTCAAGGAGAGAGAGAGAAAGAGAGAGAGAGAGAGAGAGAGAGAGAGAGAGAGAGAGAGAGAGAGAGAGAGAGAGAGAGCGCAAGCGAGAACCAGGGCCACCACCTTGTGGGTCTGGTTTTTATATGGGTCCTGGGGAACTGAACCTGGGGCCTTAGGCACTAGAGGCAAATACCTTAACCGCTGAGCCACCTCTCCAGCCCACCAAGAGTTTTAAATAATAGTTTATAATAATTGAGTAGATAAAAGGTATAACATAGGTGGAAATAAATCTTTCCTAAAGGGTCTCTAGAACTATACTTAAAAATTTATTTACATGTGTGTGTTTCTTGCAGCTGCATAAAACTAAATGCTTGAGCTATTTTTTACACTGTCTTATGTTACTGGCTTGGGAATTGAACCCAGGCTGCCAGGCTTTAACCTGTGAGCTAACCTCTCATCCCCTGAACTGCATTTTTATAGACATTTAACTTTTCATTAAGATGAAATTTACTTTAAGGTAACAATTTAATTGTGAACAATTCTTTGGCATAGAATACTTTCACTGTATGGAGCTCTAATTTTTTTTTATAACCATCTCATCATTCCAAAGCGAAACTGCCCAGAGTAAGTAATAAGAGTTGCCTTTTACTCTCCCTCTCACTAGCCCCTAACAACAGTCAGTCTGTCTTCTGACTGAAAAACTGAACATCACATATGAAGCAGATCATATTTGGCTTATTTTAGTGTAGTAATTCCTGTGTTTATGTTGTAGCTTGTGTCAGTATCTTCTTTCTATAGCTGAATACTATTCCATATTATGTCTAACACAGTTGCTCATCCACAGAAGGACAGTTGAGTTCTACCCTTTGCAACTGTGACCATTTGTTTTATTATTTTTGTTATTGTTTTGGCTATTCAGGATTTCTTGCCATTCTATATGACTTTGAAGAGTGGCTTTTCCATTACTGCAAAAATATTTGTTGAAGTTTTTATAGGGATTGAATTGAATATGTGGGTTATATTGACTAATATTGTCTTCTAAAGAATGTGAAGTCAACCAATGAACACAAGATGCCTTTTTGTTCGTTTAGGAAACTTGATTTTTATCACAGCATAGTTTGTCGTATTCAGAGTAACAAGTGTTTTACTTTTTTGGTAAAATTCTGGGAAACTGCCCGTTTCATTTTGGTTATGCAGTTTGTTGGTGTTGAGTTGATTCAGCATTCATTCACTCATAGTCCTATTTAGTTTTCTTTTTGTAGAGTCAGTAGTAATGCTTTTTTTATTATTTTAGTTATTTTTTAGTTTTTTGTCAGTCTTAGGTGAGGTTTGTCAATCTTTTAAAGAAGTTAGTGTCGCTCAATTTTTTCCATATTCTTTTTTACCTCTAATTTGCCTAACTTTTAAATTTTATTTCCTTCTGGTTGCTCTTCTTTTCTGGCTTATTAAGGTGTAAGTTTAGGAAAGTTTGAGTTCTTTTTTTAATGTATATGTTACTGCTACAAAATTTCCCCCCAAGCACAATTTCACTATATCCCATAAGGTATTATTATTTTTTAAATGTTATGTAATTATTTTAAAACAGTTCCTTCTGCAGCTCAGGCTGCAGAGGTCTGTAGCTTCTGCCTCAGTTTTCAGTGCTGGGATTACAGCTCTCAGCCACTAGGCTGGATTTCCATGAGTTCCTTTTGTGTCATCTAATTTTATTATTTCTTTTCTGACCATTTGCATATGAAAGCATAATTAATGGTTCATCTACATATACTTGTGAATTTTCTAGTTTTCCTTTCCTTTCTGATTTCTAAAGTTGGTTCTGTTACATTTTTGAAAGATATTTTATATTATCTTAGTCTTTAAAGTTTTGAAGCATGTTTATGTCTTGTGAGCTACGTTAAATGTACTTGAGGGGGATGGTCCGTGTGTGCTGGGAAGAATGCTTTCTGCTATAGTGGGTGGAAAGTTCTGCATATGTTTGGCAGGGCTATTTGGCTTCATGGTGTTTCAGCCTTGTTTCCCTGTTGATCTTGGGGCTACATTCATTATTGAAAATGTGGTAGTAAGCCTGTTTGTTAACTTTGAAGTCCATATATGGTTATATGTGTATTTATAATTGTTTTATCTTTTTAATGAGCAGGCCATTTATCAACATTTAATGTCCTTTTTTCCTTATTTCATTACTCCTTTTGTTAAATGTAACTGGACTAAAGGGTGAAATAAAGAAAAAAAGAAGATTCAACTATGTTGCATCTGTGAGACTCACTTGAGATCCACAGATGCAAGTAAATTAAGACTTATCAAGAGAAAGACCAGGGCTTAGCACTAGACTAGTCTCTCTCTCCACCTACCTCTAGCAGCTTGACTACTTCAGTACCACCACCCTTTCTAAGGTTGCCTGCTTTAATGGGTATATTTTCTGTTCACATTCCACCCACTGTTCAGACACACTACCATTCCTGCTTCTAGAACTTTTTTTATAGGCATTTTCCTCTAATGACTAGGACTATACCTGAATGTCTCAACAAAAGACTTTTTTTTTTTACTTCCAAAAATTTCAAGCTCAACTGATTTGTCTTGAATTATTTGGATTTGTGTAAAATGATTGGGTATCCTATGAAGAAACAAAATCATTTCTTGTGCTTTTAGTGTATTCATAATAACATGAGTGTTATTTGGATAGTTATTGAAAAATATCACAGAGGCTGACCCTATGTACACAAGGACCTACATAATAGGAGAGGATAAAAATGACATCAAAACAGAAGAGGGGCTACTTGGAAAGTAGAAGGGATTCAGAGGAGGGGATGGGGAGCGGCCAAAAGTGAGGGGAGTGGGAGAGGACTATTATTGTGCGATACTGTATATGTGTATTGAGATTCTCTGTAAAAGTTAAGTCCACCTTCCCACCCCCAAAGGGGAAAATACACAAACTATACTGTGAGATGTAAAAGGAAAAAAAATACAGATAAAAATTTCTTCCATTGCATGTCATCTTATTAGGTGTCTGAACTCAGGACAGGAGCTGCAGAAGGGCTAGCCAAGCTGATGTTCTCTGGGCTTCTGGTCAGCAGCAAGATCCTTTCTCGTCTTGTTCTGTTATGGTACAATCCTGTGACTGAAGAGGATGTTCGACTTCGGCATTGTCTAGGCGTGTTTTTCCCCATGTTTGCGTATGTAAGCAGGTACTGAGTCATGGTGAAAAATCAAAATCTTGAAGTCAGATCTACCCCAATCCCCGAGTTACATTGTGTCATTTCGTTGTCAGTATGCTATTTTCATTGGATGAATGATGAAATAAGAATACAACACAGATTTCATCTGCCTGAATTTCTTACCTTTTCACTACATCATAATGTACTTTATCTTGATTGAATAAATCTTGTGTAGTTTTTAGAATTTTAAAAAATATTTTATTTATTCATTTTCAAGCACAGATATATATATATATATATATATATATATATATATATATATATATATATAGAGAGAGAGAGAGAGAGAGAGAGAGAGAGAGAGAGAGAGAGAGAGAGCGCACCAGGGCCACCACCTTGTGGGTCTGGCTTATGTGGGTCCTGGGGAATTGAACCCGGGGCCTTGGGCACTGGAGGCAAGTGCCTTAACTGCTGAGCCATCTCACCAGCCCTAGAATTTGTTAAATAACAAGTTTAGAATTTGTTAACATTACTTTCCAAGTGTGTGTGTTAACTTTTATTATTTAGGCCAAATCATTTTATTTCGAGGCATGAAGGTGGGGATGGGGGTGGAAGAGGTCATTGGGGGCTGACCTACTCAGCAGAGTATATCCAAGGCTTGTAGTGCTATAAGTTCAACTTGTTTTCTAATAGGGCTAACCAGGAATGCTTTGAAGAAGCCTTTATTCCAATTCTACAAACATTGGCCAATGCCCCTGCATCATCTCCTTTAGCTGAAGTAGATATCACAAATGTTGCTGAGTTGCTTGTAGATCTGACAAGACCAAGTGGGTTAAATCCTCAAGCTAAGAATGCCCAAGATTGTCAGGTATGTGAATATGTTAGCTTGTGGGTGGCAAAGATGATTCCTGCATGAATATCACTGTTGTTTTGGTTTAAAAATCCTTCTAATAGATTCTTTGAGGTGGTGGGGAAGTACTGTTTTGATTCTGAGATTTCTGCCTATAAGGTACCATATAACAGTTGAAAAGATGTTTTTTTTTGGAAATGTGGAGAAATCCTGAAATCCGTGGTAATTGGTGCAAACATTAGGGAGACATTAGTAAAATTTTGTTGTCCCCACTTCCCCTCTACTGCACTGGCTGGTAGTCACTGAAGGACTCCACACAGTCTGGGATGTTGTCTTACATGCTATGCTGCAGATACATAAAGAATGACTCAGTTTACCCCCTTACTGGGTTTTAATAAAAAAACTTATCATCTACAAACTGCTTCACAAATTCAACTTAAAATGGCTTTTAAATTTTGCTAATGACCTTTGGTCAGACTTGTAATGCTTTAAAATTTGAAGTTGAAAGTGTTGTGCTATTGTTTTTATATCTATTTGGTATTTGTGGCTGTACTATGCCCAAATCACAATGTGATGTGCTATTTGGAAAAGATGATGTTGCAGTCAGCCACACGCCGCTGGGATGAATCTCCAAACCAGGCACAGTTTATGGGAGGAAACGATTTATTCAAGCTACAGATCTGGGGGAAGTCTCATAAAAGTGAAAGAGGCTGGTCCTCTTTCACAGGTACAAGCAAAGAGAAAAACCCATCACCTACACCACACACACAGAAGAGGGAACAGGCAGGAAGGACAAGGAGAGAACTTCTTCCCCTTTATGTAACCTTAGGGTGGGGGTCTTACAACCCTTTCCCAGACCTAATGGCTTCCTGAGTCTCTGGAATTTCCTTCCTGCATGGCCCACACAGGAAAGGATGTTTACTTCTAGCTCCTTTGAGCTTCTTTACATTCTGCCCCTTGCTGAGAGGCTGCCTTCCTGTAAACATCCTCAGAGACCCACCCAAGATAATTAAAAAGATTCAAGTTGACAACAAAACCTAACCATCACAGATGACAAGACATCAATCAAGTACCTGTGACATTAGAAAAGGATAAAATTCATGAGATAGGTGTGATGAGTACATCATTAAATTTTATTTTTGCTGTACCAGGAATTGAACGTGCTTAAGCAAATGCTCTATCATTGTACTTACCTTTTAGACACAAGATCCAAGTTGCTTTGGATGACCTTGAATATTCTTTAGCCCAGGCATGCCTTAAATTTTCAATCTTTCTGCCTTTGCTTTTCAAGTAGCTGGGATTACAGTTTTGTGCCACTAGGATTGGCTTCATAAGTACTTTTAAAACTCATTTGAATTTTAAACTCATTGGCTGGGATTAGAGAAATAGTCTGAGTATAAAGCAAAGATGTGTGTGTATAAAGGTAAGAAATATAGACAGTTAAGCAAATCACTTTAAAGTCAAAATTGGGAATTCTGAGTTTTCCCCCATTTGCAGTGAGTATGCAGGGCTTATGACAAAGGGTTAATAGGATGACATTTTTTTTTTAATATTTTATTTATTTATTTGAGAGAGAGAGAGAGAGAATATGGGCGCACCAGGGCCTCCAAGCCACTGCGAATGAACTCTAGACACATGCGCCCTCTTGTGCATCTGGCTGTATATGGGCATGGGGAATCGAACTCTGGTCCTTCTGCATTGCAGGCAAACGCCTTAGCCGCTAAGCCATCTCTTCAGCCCAGGATGACATTTCTTAATAGGAAGATTTATTCAGTGGTCATTGATGATTAGGAGAATTGGTGAGAAGGAGGAAGAAGACTTGGGGAGGAATTTAAGAAAAATCTACAGTTCCAGAAGTCAAGAGTAAATGGAACTAGTCTAGGGGAGAAGGCCACACTGTCTTAGAAATAGAGGGAGTTCCATGGGCTGGTCCTCTGAGACAAGCCACATACAGCACTTGGCTAGACATTGCATGTGGACTGAGCCTTCAGGACAGTGGTGTGAATTTGGCAAGGCTGTTATCGGCCTGGATCAGTTCAGTAACTAGAAGCTTTCTGCCTTTATGATGTGTAACGATGGGTGGGCCGTGTCATAAAGGAGATCTCTTCCCTGTTACACAGCATTAACTGTAAGAAACCAGGGAAGGAGCTTATTTGGAGGTTAGAGGAAGATTAAATGCAGAAATGTTCTGCTTGATTTGTAGAACTCTATTATAATTATGTCACTTTCGTCTTACAAAGATTTTTCTTTTAATTTTCTAGGCCTTAACCGTACATGACAACTTGGCTGTAAAAATTTGTAATGAGATTTTAACAAGTCCATGCGCACCAGAAATTCGGGTTTATATAAAAGCTTTGAATTCTTTAGAACTCAGTAGCAATATTGCAAAAGACCTTCTTGTTTTGTTGGATGAGATTTTGGAGGTAAAGCAATTTCTCAGTACTCTTAATTAGCTTGTGCTCATATTTATCACATTATATAAATTATACTTATGCTGTTAGTGTAATCTTTTCATTTGAAATAGCTATTTTATTCATAAGTTTTATATAAATTGAGAACTTGATATTAGTCTATATTTGCCAGATTGCTGAATTTAAAAGTTTTTTTTCCCCTCCCCCCACAGCAAGTAAAAGATAGGACTTGTCTGAGAGTTTTGGAAAAAATGAAGAACCAGTTAGGAAAAGGAAATAAAGACTTTTCTGACCAAGTTTTAATATCACAGGAAGCAAACACAACTGCAAAGACTTTTCTGAATGAAGATGGTAATAGCACACTGCCTGAGTGTTTGTATAATTCTGGGTGTCATTTTCAGTGAGGTTTTTTTTTTTTTTTCCCTCTATTTGGTTGGATTTCAGAAATGGATGAAACCTTTTTCTTGTTGATGTTACTAGTGTTTTAATTATATTTCAATATTATTGAGTAATTTCTTCACTAGATATTTTGTCAGGAGTTTCTGAACAGTGATTTATAATAACTTCTCAGAAGATGGAAATAGCACTGTTCGATATTTCTGCTGTATGAAAAGTGAAAAAGATGACTGAAAATTTGAGGCCATCTTTTATTTTAATCTCTCTATCCTTTCAATCAGTAGAGGAGCCTACAGAAGAATATATGACTCCTCTTAGAGATGTCAAAAGAACTCCAGAATTGAAATCCACTCAGCGGAAGACTAACAGAGGTAAGGTAGATATTGCAATACAATAGTTTCAGCTTTGTTTTCCACTGAAAACATTTACCTTGTAAGTTTCCTTAGGGATAGAATGTTTTAAATCTCTTTTAATTCCTTTAGTTGAAAGGAAGCTTTACTTTTTGTATAGATTATAAAACCACTGCTGCTACAAATGCTTTGGATGGAATGAAGAATTCACAAAAGATGTCATTAGAAAGGACTGTGTGATTAAAGGGAACACAGCTTAAGTGATAATGCATATCATCATTTGTGCTTCATGTCATTTATATAAGTGCACTTTTTTTTCCGAACAACTTTTTAGTTTCTTTTCCTATCTAATATTTTTCTTCAACATAATTTATTTCCTAAGGGCTATCCAACAATAAGAGGACTTGTTGGAATAAGTAAATGTTTACTACTAGGTCATCACTTGGAAAACCATCTGAAATTCAGATCTTTTTATTGTTTCATATTGTTATTTCCTTATTACAAAAGGAATGCATGCTTATTACAGAAGCATAAGAAATCCAAGCAAACCTACTATAAAGAACACTTCAAACCCCACCCATGAGCCAACTGTGATCTTAATCTTTGAAAAATATTCTTATGAGTCTTTCTTAAGTAGATTTATGTTTTGTTTCTTAAAATGGAATCTGGCTTTAATGTTGTTTCATAACAAAAGCTATCTAAACACTGGATATTGTTGCAATTTGTCTCACATTCTTGGCTGTTTTCATTGGGATAAATGCATTAGTGAAAGCAAATAAGGCATGAAAAAATAATTTCTAACATCAGTTAATACCAATTGAATAATTGGTTTTGATCAGGAAAACTGTCTTTTTAATAGTCAAAACTTGTATATACATGCTATATTTTATTTCTTGTAAATATGGAATATCACAGGCCAAATTTTGCTTCATTTTTTAACCTTGTACCTAGTAAACAGAAGTTTTGTAATCTCTAGCCTTTAAAGGTGCTTGTTTTTTTTGCATTAAAATATAGTTTTGAACACATTTGAATTGCATGTGTATAGGTTTACAGTTTACAGAGACATACCTTACAGTTTAAATTTATTTCAAGCTGGGTATGGTAACAGCTGTACAACTAGTTATTCCAGAGGCTGAAGTCAGGACTCCTTGAGCTCTGAGGCCAGCCTAGGCAACATAGTGAAACCTTATTTCAACAAAATATATAATAGAAAGAAAATTATATTTATAATCTCTTCATGAGTCAAGCTTGTTTTCCTTTCTTCATTAGTCTTTTCCTGTCCATTGTGCTACCAGCTATAAGAGAGGTGAATTTCTGGGAGGGTGGAAGTGAGACAGGGCCTCCCTCTATCCCAGAATGACCTGGAACTTGAAGCACAGCCTGGCTTTGTACTCATGGTAATCTTCTTAGCCTCCCAAGTGGTGGAATTGTAGGTATGAGCCACCATACCTGGCTGCAAGACACAATTTCTCATGCGTTTTGGGTCCCCATATATAGTGAAGTAATATTTGCCTCTTGTTTATACTGTTTATACTATTTTCTCACATCCCTAATTAGTGTGCCCCTAAAGAAATTAATGTGAATTTTAATCGTGAGCTTTTCCTTCTATTTTGAAAATTGTCATCATCATCAAAGTGGCTGGAAATAAGAAGGAACTGTATTAAAAACTTTTGCTGAAAATAAAGAATTTAAATAGCCTGAAAATTACATTTAGAAATATTTTGCAATTAATACATGATTTTGGCATGAAATTATACTCTCTTTCAGGACAGAGAAAAGTGACAGCTTCTGCTAGGGCTGACAGGAGACGTCAAGCTGCTGAGGCCAACTCTGAAAGGTCTGTTGTGTGTCTACAATATCCAGAAGTCTATCATCTCTCTCTCTCTCTCTCTCTCTCTCTCTCTCTCTCTCTCTCTCTGTGTGTGTGTGTGTGTGTGTGTGTGTAGAAAATTGTAATTTTCTTATTAGAGAAACTCAGTATAAAGCAAGACAGTAAAAACTATAATTCACTATCAAATAAAATTCCATTATCAAGAGCATTGAATTCTTATGGCTTGTGTACTTTTGCTTTGTAGTTTGCATAGCCTTTAGTATTAGGTAATCATCTTTCATGTTCTCTCATTTTCCACATGTTCTAATTTCATGACCCTATAATGTATGATTCCTTTTTGATCTTGGATTATCAAACTCTTGAACTATAATAGGAAAGTTTTATTTTTTTTTAATATTAGTGGTTGGTATAATAAAGTGTTTATTGATTACTGTCAAGCCATGGTTAGAGCTGAAGTTTGCAGCTATTTTGCATTTATTTATTCATTACTTTGTACTACATAAACTTGAAGTCTTGGTTAAACTTAAAATTCCTTTGGGGGGGGGTCTTATTATACTTTAGAAGTTTATGAATTAAGAGAACTTAATTTTTCACTTTAAGTTCCAAGAAAAATTTCTTTTAGACAACTCTGTTCCTTGTGTAACTATAAGCTTTTTGCAAGTTTGGTGTTCTGCTTGTTTCTCTAATTATGCTGGTTTTTCACAGTATATGACAAATTACATAAAAGTTTTCCATGATTTACTTTATTCGACAGCTAGCCAGTGCTTTTTGGTGATAATGGAATCAAGCTATCACTTATACACTCATCAAATGTTACAAAAAATAGTTTCTTGGTAGACTTGCTTTAGAGCTTAAATCTAAATGAGTATATTTTAACATCTGTCTAGTGACCTTGATGCTCCAGAACCAGAAATGAAGATGAGATTACCACGAAGAGCCAAAACTGCAGCCCTACAGAAAAGCAAGCTGAGCCTTGCACAACTTCTCAAATGAAGATATAAGAGAAAATGGAGGTGGAGTCACTTAAAATTATGCTCAGTTTTTTTTAATAAAGCTTTCATTGTATTAAAATCAAAATGTCATATCTTTCTGAAGGTTTTTGTGTATGATGACACATGACTTTGGCCCATATTATAGCATTAGGACAGCATTTGTCAGTGTGATCTCAACACTGTCTGCATAGGCCACACATTGTTTGATCAGAATGTAGGGTGGGCCTCAGAACCTGCTTGCAAGCAAGCTCCCCAGGGGATGCTTACAAAATTAGGGCATTATGCAAAAGTTAATACACTAGTAATTTGCACGTGAGCTTAGGCTTCTAGCAGATCCAACTGTGAAAATGCCTTAGACACATTTAACAAGTGATATTTGCAAGGTCAAGTAAAGTACCACAAACTAGCCAGAAAGCTCATTGCCAGTGACCAGTACAATGAACCAAACTTCTCCTCACTCAGGTTAAGCAGTGGCTTGTAGAGTCTTATGATGTGATTCCTATACTAAGTCCATATTTGATGTTATCTGCATGGGTATTTTCTCTTTGTAAAGTTTTTCTACATGGGTTAGGGGAATGTTTGCACACATTAATCATAAAGGTACTTTGTTTTGGTATAACAAAGTAAACATTTACTGTATGTAATAGCTGGTGGGAAAGTGCGCTGATTCGTGAGCACTGTTTCTTCACTGCCAATTTCAGTCATCTTGTGAAAGTGGCAGTTATGAAACTTAAACGTTTTGATACTTGGACTGTGTGAAGTTGGTCCTCTGCACACCCAATGAAACACTTTTTCTCATTCCTCTGATAATGACTTCCTTTTTTTATTGAGGATAGAAATGTCCTAACATGGATTTGTTTTAGCAGTTGTGCTTCTTTTGTTTATTTACCAGAGGCCACTTATTTCAAGTGATATACTGAGATGGAGCCTAAGGTAATATTGCTGGTTGTTAGAACCAAATTACTGTATTACATACATATATGTGCTTTATAGAAATCACAAATAGGAAAGGGGTCAAAGCTATAAGTAAGAATGCTTAATATGGTTATGTTATATACAAATCATTGAGAAACAATGGCTCTTCATTCTGTAGGCTCTGTCTTTTGTGCTTCCTGTTCCCTGTTAATTAGATCTTTTGTTAAATCCTTGTCATTTTTAAAACATTAGAAGTACTGAGATGGTACATAAAATGTACTGTAAATTAGTCTTTAGAAAACAATAAGCTAAAATTCTATTTATACATTGCCAGACTATGAAAAAGGACCATGTTCTAATGTAGACATAATGCCAAAGCTTGCTTTTCTCTGGCATAGGAAAATTTAAGCACCAAATTTAGTGTTTTTACTAATATTTTAGAAACAATTACAGCCATTTCTTAAGGTATGCTTTGCATTAGTAGACTGTGTTAGGAATATTATCCTGCTTTGACATTACATCCCTATAATCATTTAAGTGAATTGCTAAAATACAATAAAACCAATAGGTGTAAACCCCAGTTACCTTCAAAATTGGTAACCTAACCAGTGTTCTTGCCTACCTTGAGACAGAGTTGCTGAAGGGGAAACATGCAATTGTGCCATTGTTTTTCTAGCCTGCAGACTAGCAGTTTAAAGACAGAACTGATCAAATTCTTCTATGAATGGAAACATGCTATTGATGATAAACTGATCTTTTTCTATACATATATAACTTTCAAGGAGATCTATTTCCAAGTGAAACCTTCCCTTTTACTAGTTTGCTTCAAGGTAGTTGGAATCTACCTGTTACACAACTGTTCATCGGTCAGGTCATTATCACAAGTCTTTACAATACTAGCTTTCTAAATTACATAATGTATTATGTGTTAAAACTTTGTGCACAGAAATAAAACTGGGATCAATTATATATTAAACTTAGGCCATAAAAAAATTCACCATTAAAAGAGACATCAGAGTCCATTCATACTGCAAAATTCTACAATGGTCTGTTGTAAAACATGTAAAAAATATACAAAGTATTTAATCAAAATGATTAATACTTGTGATTTAATACAGAGACAAATCACAGGACTAGAAATATTTCAATATCAATCGATAAGATGCTTATTTCAGCAGAAAGAATACAGACATACAAAATAAAGGTAGTGCAAGAACAACTCAAACTAGTTTTCTTCATTTTTGACATTTTGGTTATGAACTGTACAGCTCACTAGAGATGCTGTTGTTAAATTCAGATTCCACTCAATAGGACGATTAAGGCACATCTTAACAGGGCTCAAAGGGCGACTTGCTGTATTCCCCTCAGACAAATTCAGTTTCTCATCAGTTTTCATTTGAAGCATGCTGGAAAAAAAAGTTGAGGCATATTAATTTTGCTTAATCTCAAATGAGTTATCAATTTTTAAAAAGAAAATGTACTAATTTTGTTTAGACCTCAAAACTGAGTAAGAAAACCATTTATCAACAAGACAGTGTAAGGTTCTAAATGCTAATTTAGGGGACTGATTAAGATGAACTATGCCACTTGCATCTTTGAATCGCTTTAGTGCACATCCGAAAAGACCTTTCACCTATTGGCAGGGCGTCACCAATTAGCATGGCTTTCACCTGTTAGCATGTCCATTAATGTATCATAACCAACCAGAACTACTTTGAGAAGGAATTAACATTCGGTGAATTCCTGCGATTATCTCTTCCCCTTTCATAAAACTCGTATTGACTGGGAAGATGTTGACTTCCTGGAATTCAGTTAGGTTCATCAGATCTCTTCCATATTCCCTAATGCATATCTTCTATTTTTGAGACTGGTGACTTAATTCACATGCTTATGGGCATAGCCCCATCTGTTCCTGAATGCTTCCATTTAGAAAACCTTGTCTTCTACTCTGTTCAACTATTCCCCTTTGCTTTGAGGCTGGATCCAAATCTTATATTTCTGTACATATTCTAGCAGTAAAATATTGTGGGAAGCCTTCAATGCAAGCTTAGAGGAAATCTAAGACCTAGACCCCTAAAATGAAGTGATAGGCATTTAAATATGAGCATGATGATTACGTTTTATTGTCAACTTGACCTTTTTAGGTGAGGATGTTTACAGGAAGGTAGCCTCTCAGTAGGGGGCAGGATGTAAGGAAGCTCAGGGGAGCTAGAAACACACATCCTTTCCTTGGAGGGCAGAGCAGGAAGGAAATTCCAGAGATTGAGGGAGTCAAGACTGGGAAAGGATTGTCATACTCACTCTAAGGCTATAAAAGGGGGAGAAAATCTCTTCCTTGTGCTTGTTCACTATTCTGTTCTATGTGGTGTGGGTGATGACTTCTCTCTGCTTGGATTTGTGAAAGGGCCTCAGCCTCTTCGCCATTATGGATCTTTCCCCTAGATCTTAGCTTCAGTGAATCCTTTCCTCCCATAAACTGCCTGGATTGGTGGTTCATTCATCCCAGCTGCGTGTGGCTAACTATGGCAGGGAGCAGGAATAAACAGCTGGATGAAATGGAAGAAAGTGGAGACAGAATAATCAACTCCAGGAATGGCTGAAGGAAATGGAAGAAAATTGGCAAAAAGAACTCAAAAAGCTATTCGGAGAATGGCTTAATGAAATGGAAGACGTGATTTAAAAAAAAAAAGTCTCAAAGAATGGATGATGGAAATGGTTGAAAATTAAAACAAATCAATTGAACTTCATGAGTCAGAAAAAATAGACTAGGATTCCAAAAGTAATGTCAAGTTAAAAAAAAATGAAGAGAACATGAGGGAACTGTGGATCCTGGGCATACAGGGAAGGGAGGGAATAGAGGTGAGGGGCTGCAGGGAGCCGGGAAACAACTCCACCTTAGACAATGCTTTGAGAATACAACTGTCCCTAGCCAATCCCATGGCGCCTGGAGGTGGCAAGCAGGAGCCAGCCAATCATGGGACGATCCGTGTCCCTTTTCCCTATATAAGCAGCTGACTTCTAGCGTTCGGGGCCTCTCGCTTCCTGCCCCCCCTTCAATCAACAGGCTCTCCATTAAAGTGTGATTTGAGAAGGATCCTCGAGTGGTGATTGTTCTTCCTCGCTGGTTGAGGAGCTCGCCGCAACTGGTGCCGAAACCCGGGAACAACTCGGGAAACTCGGACACCGAGCGAGGGGCCGAATAGGATCCAGAACTCTACACACGGAGAGGAGACGTCGGTAAGTAAGCATGCCTAGAGAGAGACTGAGGTTCGCGGTGAAAGCGATGAGAAAGTCACTAAGAGTGGATGAAGTTCGCGGTAGAGAAAGTCACTAAGTGACTGAGGTTCAGAATGAGAAAGATGGGCCCGTATGGAGACATTCCCGGGACTGCAGCCCGGGGAAGGGGGGACTGGACATGCTTTGCTCTGGTCCAAGTAAAAGTGGGAGCGATTTTGGTTTTAGGCTTCGCTTCTATTCACGGCCTCTCTTACTAGACAATGCCCTTATGAGCTCAAGAGCGTTATGCTTATGTCAGAAACGCAGATTTCCACCTTGTTAAATGCAAGCACCCTGGGACTGGATAAAACAATGGTCACTCAGGGCACCCAGGAAATACAGCCTTTTGTTTGAAGGGAAGGAAGGCCCTTCAGGCTAAATTCAATAGATTTTATTTCTGGTTGATTTGCAATTGATTTGATTTCTGGTCAATTTGTGATTATAAGAAATTCCTTCTTCTGGGTTACTCAAGGGCACCTGTCTAATGTACAATGTTCTAATTTTAGCTATGCCACAGACTTATTATTTTCTTTCAGTGTACCTCAATCTGTTTTAAAAATTCTATAAAGGTTGATTTGTCAGAGATATT
>PVHP010018373.1:11260-33937 GCA_004024765.1 Zapus hudsonius | reverse complement strand
TTTCATTCCCATTAAACCTTATCAACCTTTTTATGTAGTTTTAACACATTTTAACACATTCTCATTAAAGATAAAGGTGTGTTTGTTCACACAGGTTGAGGTGTTCAGAACTTTCAGTTTAGATAGTAATGATTCAAGTATTTGAAAATTTCAGCCTCTTTTATTACTCATAATAATTCTTTTCCTACAGAGCACATTGTACCAGAAACTGAAAATTTAGCTAGAATTTATTGATCAAAGTAATAACACATTAAACATCTAATTTCTTAATTCATAATTGATCTGTACTATATGAATTTCAGTCATATAATGTATACTATACAGAATGCATTTGCCTGATGGCATAAATAATAATTATGTTCATGATGATTGAGCTTTTAAAATAAAATAACATCAGTTATTTGATTATTTGATAGCATGTCCAAAAGGTCATTTTTATCAAAGGGTACACAGTTCATTTCAGATTTTTTGATTGAAGACGAGTGAAATATTTGCAGTTCTTTCCAAATATTTGTGATTAGTGCCTTTTGTCCATTTTTATTGAAATAATTAAAAACATTACTGTATTTCTGAATATTAAAAAGGTGGAAACTGAAGTATTTGGAGAATGTTTTATATGTTCTGACATAGAATCCTTTGTTATGCAGACTTTATAAAGTGAATTCCCTAGAGATCTTTTTATTCAATCCTATTCACATATTCCATTTGAAAAATCAATATGATCATAAATAGTGAATAGTTCAGGTTTATAAATATTTAAAATTAAGAACCATTTCCCTGCACCTTCTATATCCAATAAGCATATATTTCTCAGCTCTCCTGTCTTGTAATGGATTGGGCATGATATTTATTCCTCTGTGTTAGTTAAGAGATTGAATAATCACATCCTTAATTTTCATGTCAATGAATATCAGCATTTCAAATCTATTGCCAAAAGTAATATGGAAAAAGGTATGAAGATTAAAGCAATTAGAAAGTTGAATCCTGGAAGCCCTACGGCACTAAATATGGCACTGAAGTAATATATAGAAAATAGCATGTAGAAAATATAGAATAGTAAAATATATTGTTAAGTTTAATGGTAGCACTGCTGGGAACTCAAATTAAATTTTGCATCCATATCATCAATGTCATTTCTAAGCTCTATGAAGGCCCTCATGCAGCCAGTGTCTAGCTGTGGCCTAGCTCTTTCATTGGGGAAAATTATCTGTACACTTCTCAGGTATTTATAAAAGACTGGGGCAGCAAGCGTGAGAGACATCAGCAAGGGGTCTGAGGCCCAGCTCCGCAGTGCCATCCCCTGAAGTCTGAGGAGTTCCTGTAAACTTTTAGATACCTCAACTCTGGCTAGCACAGAATTCATAGTGTCAATATAAAACCAATCAGGAAGATCCAGTATGAATCAAGTTTCAAATTTCATTAAACATATTAATAAACAACTCAAAAAGAGAATGAACACATCGAAGAGCATGAATATGGGTGCTGGTGGTGACTTGTTTCCTGTCAGCATAACAGAACACAGACCTGACCTCAAAGAGAATAGTTTCATAAGAAAAGATAGTTTGCTCTCTAGAAGAAATATGAGTTTTCATGGCTTGGGAACACAGATTTAGGCTACCACAAATTCTATGACCCAATGTGATAACAGTTTTCTGAAGTGTTTAAAGTGGCAGAACAAGAGAAATTCATAAATCATGGCACCTCTCAAACATGTTGGTGGAATTTTCAGATGGTAGAAATACAGGTCTCTGATGCCATATGATGACATTCATGAGGGGTATGTTTTTACATGTCTGAAGGATTTACTGAAGTTACAAGATGTTAGGTCACATGCAGAAGTGGACCCTAGCTTCCCTCACTAATCCTGGCTTGGAGGCAATCCAAGTGGAAAAGACCAGGAAATGTCTGTGACAAGCTGAATCAGATATTTTTATAAATTAGACATCCAAGAGCAATAGCCCTCATTGCCAAGTTCATATGTATATCAAAGACCTTGGGTGGTTGGTGGTCCCTGGAGGAGAGAACAGACTCAAAAATAGCCTAGCAAGAGCAGGCATGGGAAAGAGACTCAGGAAGCAACTCTTTTTCTCAAGCAGACTGGAGTTTATTCTCGTTGGGCCAGGGTGCCACCCATGTTCTCTGACATCTGTGTCCCTAGCTGACAACTGTGCTCCCATCTGTACCAGGAAGCTCAGTGGACTTCCAGATCATCCTCTCTTCCATCTCGGTTCTCTTCTTTGATAACTGAGGTTATGGGAGTCTTTTCAGAGGCTTGGATGGGACAATAGTCTGATAAAAATGCAACAAAGATAACAAAGCTTGCACAAGTGGGTAAGATGGATTTTCCTGTAAAATAAGCTTTGGGGTCAGATTCTTAGAAACTTTTAGGTGTACAGCTGGGAAAGACAGGCCTTAAGGCGATCTTAAATATGCTTGGATTCTTGCTTTGCTGCTGGTGAGGGCCTTCAGATGGATTCCAGGATCCTCATCTTTCTCGTCTCCTCTTAATTTTTCCCCTTTCTCCATTACTTAGAAGCTCAAGAAACTGTCATTGTGAAAATAAATGTGAAGCAATCATAAGCTGAAAGGGCAGGAGAAGAGATGGAAATTTGATGTGATAGCTGTGAACTTACAGAGCTATTACAACACTGTGACAACTGGCCCTGTCCTTATGTTATTTGTATCTTACTCTGGTATCCCTTCAGCTCCTTTATCCTTGTAATCTATATCCAAAGAATTCAGATGAGCTACGCAGCTTACTGTGTGTTGTCATTAACTTCTCATTGCTGGCAAACAAACAATCAACAAACAAACAAATAAACAACAACCAAAAGAAAAGCAGGTTGTGGTGGAAAGTGTATATGTTGGCTCACAGACTCGAGGGGAAGCTCCATGATGGCAGGGAAAACCATGGCAGGAGTAGAGGGTGGACATCACCTCCTGGCCAACATCAGGTGGGCAACAGCAACAGGAGAGTGTGCCAAACACTGGCGAGGGGAAGCTGGCTATAACACCTGTAATTCTGGCCCCCAACATCACACCAAGGTTCTAATTCCAAAATTGCCATCAGCTGGGAATCAAGTGTTCAGAACACTAGTTTATGAGGGACACCTGAATCAAACCACCACACTGTGCAAGGAAAAGTACGCTACCAAAGGTGAGAATGGATAATGGCCAAATGCACCATTTATTTGACAATTTATATTTTAGGCAGACTTTATGTTATTTCTAAAGTCTCTGGAAGACACAGCTTCCCAGAGGGAAGTTTTCTACCCAGGTGACAGACTCCATTTGGATTGACTCACAGCAGGGGACAGTGGTACATAAAGTCCCCTGCTCGATAGTAATTTTAAGGTTTTTCAGGCACTTGAGAATGTGATTTTTCTACCTAGGAACAGAATTAGAACTGATCATATTCATCTGACCAGTAATTATAGAAGAGAACAGGAAAAAAAAAAGGAATTAGAGAACAAAGGAATAAAAATGGTGATAAAATAGTCTTGAAGAAATACCCTTCCTGTCATAGACCTCCCAAAGCCTTGCTTCCCTCAACTTTCTCCCTTTAGGTTTATTTGTAGCTTTCCTTTCCTATGTCCTTATAACCTATAAGAAGTGACAATTGCAATGCTTTGCACTTACCATTTTTCACTTGAAAAAAAATCATTGTGTTGATAGTGATACAAGGGGTGAGAACCAATGTTGAATTTAAAGGAAAAGATAGAGCAAGCCTCTGCCTACAGATGTGCTCTTCAAAGCTGGTGTGTGAGGGCCAAGAAAAACTGACAAGGATGGATATATTCCACTCTTCCCCTATCAAACTCTTACAAGCTTTCCCTTTTGCAACTGGGGGAAGCTTTTCTTTTTTTTTTTTTTATTGTCCATAATGAGTTACATTATTTAGTGGGCAAACGATGAGTTGTTATCCCCAATTCTCCGATGCTCCCTCTCCCCCTTTCCCAACCAGCTGGATATCCTCCTCTGTGGAAGCTTTTCTTTCTTTCTTTTTTAATATATATTTATTGTCCATAATGAGTTACATTATTTAGTGGGCAAATAATGAGTTGTTATCCCCAATTCACCCTTTTCTCATCCCCGATCATTTGGATATCCTCCTCCGTGGCTTTTTGTTTTGTTTTGTTTTGTTTTAACTTTCCTAAGACCAAACACAAATAAAACTATATCCACCTCTAACCTCCCTCCCTGCCCCCCTTTTCTGGTTATGTTAGACACAGTGGAAGTTAGGCACTAGGAGAGGGACAAAGAGAGAGAGGTCTCAAGATGAGGGTGTGAAAGAAGCTAGTTGGCAGATGATTCAAAACTTGGGCCATTGCAACAAAGGACTGTGTGTGAGGAAAGACTACAATACACAAAGGGGAAGCTTCCTGAGTATACTGTTCTCCAAAAACTAGCCTGTTCTCATTATTGGAAGTGCCTTTTTCGTTCTTAACCGGCAATCTCTATTTCTGCTACCTTACCATGTCTCTCTCCTTAGTGCAAATCTTTATTCTGGAACCCCTAAATCTGAAATGGTGCTTCCCTGGACTCAGACCTGTGCCTATTATCACAAAACTTTCAGGGTCTGCTAATAATATGGTACTACACCTTCCGTTCTCAGTCTTCCAAGCTGAGGATTATAAGGGAAGTGCCCACCCTCAATTCCCTTAAGCCATCTAACATGTAGCTGCTTTCAAGCAAAGGGAAGCAAAGAAAAAAGACACAAAACTTATTAAGAAATGGATTTTTAAGACTGAAAACTTGTGGGCTCTAACTTGAGAAAACTACTTTTTTCTAAGTCATGCAACATCTTTCAAATTCCTTAGCCCCCCCCCCCCCCCACACACACAGGTAACTACAGCTTCCATTCCAGTGACTGTTTGGTAAACTTTGAAATTCCCATTTATTATTTATGCCTTGCAGAATTCAACATCTAGGTCACTATTGATTGATGACAGCAAGTGGTTCCTAATTAATTCCTGCTTCTCTTTGATTATTGGTATCTATTACAGTTCATCCACAATCAGGCCTGTTGATAGCTTGGTTGTACACAGTACTTTCCTAACATGTGATAAGGCCCAGGGTTTTATCCTTATCAGTGAAAAGAGTTCCATCACCACCTTGTTATGTCAAGGTATCCCCCCGTTTTTCTATCTTTTCAAGATAAGGTCTCCCTCCAGCCTGTAGTCTCAGAATGGCTTCTAACTCACAGAGATCCACCAACCTCTTCCTCTTCAGGGCTGAGATTAAAGGTTTGCACATCCATGCCATGCAACAAGGTGTTCTTTTGAAGTTAGTTAGGGATACAGGCCCAGAAGAACCCAGATGCCAGCCTTCCCTGAGAGACTAGAAGAGTCATCTTGACTCAAGATTGCTATAATTCCTGGTCCCTCCTTAATTTTTGAGGTTTTTTCCCCCCCTGGCTGCAAGAATTTTAGAAATTTGTGCTCTCCACCTTGATCCACAAACCAATCAAAGTTCTCCAAAACCCTTTAGACTTCATCAATGAAATTTATCCTAATTGGATGCCTAATTTATATCCCCAAGTTTATTTATAAGAAGACCTAATCCAAGTGACCAGGTGGTTACCAGCTCAAGACCCCTCCCAGCTAAGGAACCTTTCTGCTTTATTTTCTGTTTACTTCACTTGACTAACATATCTTTCTTTTAATTTTTTTCATTAATTTATTTGCAAGCAGAGAGAGACAGGCAGAGAGAGAGAAAGACCTAAACTGAGAATGGGTGACAGGGCCTCTAGAAACCAAACTCCAGAGGCATGCACCACTTTGTTCATCTGGCTTTAAGTGGGTACTGGGGAATCAATCTCAGGTTATTAGGTCTTGGGGGCAAGCACCTTAACTGATGAGCCATCTCTTCACCCCCCAACATAAATCTTTAAGTTAATTGTCTATGTCTCTACACTTCACAACCCATTGTAAGTCATAGGACAAGAGTTTGAAAGCCACTGGGTGAGGGAGTTCTAGTGTCCTTTGAGACTGCTGCTCTATTTGTTAAATGACCCATCTAGAGGCTGCAGAGCCTCTATCGCTGTCAAAAATTAGTAAAAAAAAAAAAAAAAAAAAAAAAAAAAAACTCATCTAATCTCACAATTCTTCAACTGTTTCCACAACCTTATAAAACAGTATTTCTCTTCTCCCAAAGATTAGTATTTAATCCACCTCTGTTATTGCATTTCCTTGCTGCACTGAGGTGATAAATTTTATTCTGACATGGTCTTTTCTGAATTTTTTTTGCTAGTTTCCTTTAATAAAATAGAGAAGTAAATATCCAAATTATGTAGTATCTTGTACCATGCTTTGGTAATATAGCTTGATGATTCTGCATGCAAATTGCTGGGTTGGAATTCACTCTATATCATTGACGAGGTCTGTAATCAAAGACAATTATCTTAATCTCTTTTTCCTTCAGATTCCTCTGTTAATGGGACAATAGTAGTATTTTCCTCACAAAGACACTGCTTTAAAATTGAGTTAATATGTGCAGTGAACTTGGATAGACAGCCATGGCTGTCTTACATTATGGCAAGGAACTTGGGTTTCTTTGTGCAAGCAATGAGGAATATTTTTAGGTCTTAGGCGACTAGGCTTTTATGAGTAGAAAACATTTATCAGCATATGAAGACAACAGGCATGCCCAGTACAAGGCTTTTACAAGAAACCTCATGAGTAATTGAGTTAGAGTACTGAGGGTAGGAGCAAAGAAGACAGGTAGATAAGGATGGATATATATATATATATATATATATATATATATGTATATATATATATATACATATATATATATATGGTCCCATAAACTCAACTTGTAATTTTTTCAATATGCCTGCACGCATGCATCAGGTCTATATAAAGTGTATTGCGTGTTTTCATTTTCTGAAGCAACATAATTTGAATACATAGAGTATACATGAATGCTTATGAAACACCCTTATATAGAGAGCGGTGTGGATGCAATATAAAAATTTAATGCCATACAATTTTACTGCAATATTTGTTGATTCATTGCTTTTATTGCTGATGTTTGACAGAAGGCTGGCTTGAAACTCATGGCAGTTCTCCTGTCTCAGCCTCCCAGAGTGGTTAGAATTCTAGGCCTCACTCATTAATTAAGTTTTATTGTATCAATAGATTCATAGGGAAAAAAGAAATAAAAATGAGTGCACTAGGAAAAGTAGAGGAATATGTCTTATTTAATCATCTTGTTCAATGACTATCAGAGGATGTGTAGGTAAATCTGTGAGCAAAGCTTGAACACATATGTCTGTTTCCTAGAGACGAGGATGCTGAAAATGCCATCCAGAGATGAAACACCAGGGCAGGTTTGTAGTTGATTAAACAGAGATACTTGCTGAATTTTACTGATGATACTGGCCACTCAGAATTCACAATCTGGATTAACACATAACTGTTTGTTACCCAAAGGATATAAATCATACAGTTGATAGCTACCTTCATCAACTTACAAGTACTGTTACTACAGAATACCATCCAGACATTTGCTATTTGCAATACAGATATTGGTTCTTAAGAACATTTCTGGCCTGGAGAGATTGCTCAGTGGTTAAGGCACTTGCCTCCAGTGCCTAAGGCCCCGGGTTCAATTCCCCAGTACCCACATAAGCCAGACCCACTGGTGGTGGCCTTGGTGCTCTCTCTCTCTCTCTCTCTCTCTCTCTCTCTCTCTCTCTCTCTCTCTCTCTCTCTCTCATTTCTCTGCTTGAAAATGAATAAATAAAAAAAGAACATTTATTCACTTTGGATTTGACAGCATATAAATAATACCAAAGGGCTGGATGATTTGTGGTGCTGTTGAAAAACTCTCTTTTTGTTTTGCCTGTGTGATCTGTCATTTCCATGTCTACTAGAGTGTTTATTGGCTCTCTTTGTAGTGTTTTTAGTCTTCTTGGTGCATTGCATGGAAGTTAACAATTAGGCCTTCTTGGAGAATAGAAAAGTTTATCATATTATAATGTCCCTTTAAATTCATGGTGTTTTCCTTATTGTACAATATGTCCGGTTTTAAATTCATAAAGCTACTGCAGCTTTCTTTAGATTAGCATTAGTGCATAATTCATGCTTTGTAACACTTTACTCTTAACTTACATATGACTTTTTGTTTAAAAAAAGGACCTATTGAAGAGCATGCATTTGAAGATTCTTTTCTTCCTTATTTCATAAAATTCCATCATTTAATTGGTATATTTACTTGAGTTACAAAATAATTATACACATCTATTAATAGATATCACATCTGCAAATTTTTATTAGTTACTACCATTGTTCCTATTTTCTTTCTCTGCAGCCTTTGGCTGAATTGAGCGTGTTGAATTCTGAGACTTTGTTTCCATGTTAATTTATCAATTTTAATTATTTTTGCAATTGTAAATTGCAATACTTCTTCCATCTAATGTAAACCTTTCTTTAAATTACACTTTTCTTCCATGTAACACAGTTATCCTAACACAGACTGCTCTCAATTTCTTCTATATAACTTACTCCTGTGTAATTATCACAGAATATGTCTCTATAATCATTGCTTTAAACTAGCAGTTACAGTCTGAAAACCTGAAGGGTTTGACAAACACTTGACGATACTGATTGCAAATATTTCATTTTCTGTATAGACACTTTACTTCCTAAGAATAGTTTCCTCTACTTTTATCTTATCTTTGCATGTTTCTATGCTCATTTTTTTTTTCCTTTAGGAGTTTTAACTGCAAGAATAAGATTTACTGCTTTGCATGTAAATTTATTTAAATTCATAGCATTAACATCTATCTTCATATCCTAACCTATTGAGGTATTTTTAGCTGCTGATTCTGATTTACAGAATGTATCCTCTCAATTTCATAATTTTTAGAACCTAAGAAGCCCTGCTATGTTCCTATTTTTTTGGTGAGTATAAATGAAAAATAGTTTTACAATATACAACTTCAAATATTTGTGATATCTGATTTCTCCATGAGGCAATGTAAGTATTCTGTTTGCACATCATCAAAAGAATTATTTGTGAATAAAGATGCTGGTTTTGAGAAAGAGAACAACCTTCAGAGGAAGCTTGCTTCAGTAGATGGTAAATAAAATGGGTTTAGGATGTTAGAACTTTAGATATAACACACTAAAAAATCATAGCTACATTTTCTTAGATTGTTTTAATATTTATAATTAATTTTCACACTTGATTAAAGTTTATTTTACTTATTTATTTATTTTGGTGTTTCGCGGTAGGATCTCACTCTAGCCCAGGCAGACCTGGAATTCATTCTGTTGTCTAAGGCAGTATTAAGAGAAAAAATGGACCAATGCAAGCTTCAATCATAACACAGCAAATGGCAAAACCTGTATCTGAGACTCATGATATAATTATTTGATTCTATAATCTTAGGTAACTCCACTTCTCCAGCTGTGCTTCTTGTAGCCTGACATGGGTCACATTCTACATGAGCAGATCACTAGTGTTCCTGGCATCTTTACTATCCTAGGATTTCCTTTTCAACTCAGAGATCATCTATCTTCACTGTTTCTACATTGGCCTCTCCAGGACATTCTTGCTGGGAAATTACTGCTGCCTAAAAATGCTTAGTCACATAAGCTCTCTAGAACTGCTCTCTATAAACTCCTTTTATACACTATTTTTCATGTCACCATAACACATCCTGGTTTGGGTGCCATGGGTGATCTTGCTAAATTCTGCTGCCAGTTTAATATGGAATAGTAGCAGCCTATGGAAGCTGACCTTGAGAAACTGAGGGGAAATCCTTCAGCATTTTCCTTTTAGGCCTTTTGGAAACAAAAGCATCATTTTTATCACTGGAACTGTCAGTGGGGTTGGGTTGAATCAGTACAGAGAATGATGATGGTAATATTTCTAACAATTACAGCCAACACTTCTTTAGTACCTTTCCTGAGGACTATAAATTTGACCACATTTGTTTTTCTGTGCCAAACTTCAAATTTAGTTCTTTTTCATTGTAGGTATGAATAGTAGCTGCTAATAGAAAGTATGCCTTTGACTCAATGCTCTTCTGTTTTGTTGTTTCTTCTGCCAAACACATTAAGTATTTTTAAGCTGAACTCCATTCAAATTCTCAGGACTGGGGCAGAATGTAGACATATTCTTTGTCAAAATATCCCATGAACTACTCATCTCTCCTGTTTCCAATATGATCCTTCTTCTTCTCTGAAACCTTATGAGCTGAGCCTGCATGACCTAATTTCTCTTGGCATTTGGCTTTTCTGAACTCCCTCCAGAATAGTGCATTATGTTTTACTCACAGCATTGTAAGGGTTCTTTATCCAAAGTATCATTTTTCCCCACATTTCCCATACAGAATAGTTCAAAAAGCTGACAAACCACATGGTTAGGTTTATCACAGAAGAGCCCCAACTTTTACTATGATATTTTTGTATAAATTATTTTTGTTTTGCTTGGAAAATATAAGAAGAAACTTATGGAATGGGAGAATTTAATTTGGCTTCCATTCTCAATGGAAAGGAAGCTTCGTCACATTTCCAAGGCATGATAGGAGTGGGAAGCTGTGGTCATAGCATTGTAGGAGGAGAGACCAGGAAGGAGGGCTGGGCTGTGTCACCTTAAAATGCACCCCCAGTATCCACTTCTTCCAGAAATACTCCACCTCTGAAAGGTTCCACAACTTTCCCAAACAACACCACTAGTTTGGGGTCAAATATTCAAACACATTTTACATTTAAACAACCACATTGAATAATCCTGACAAATTTAAAAAAATCCTCTGCACTAATGCTTATTAAATACTATTACGTGAGTAAATTATTTTTTCATTCACTTATGAATGCTAACTACATTAAGTTTGGACTGTCATATAATCCTTTCTCAGTCAGAGAGCTCCAAAAATGGATATTATCTTAGGATCTTATAATCACACATTTCAATTTCTGGCCGATAAAAGGTGAGATATTTGAGGTCTGAAAATAGATTCTGTAATTTTTTTTTTGAAACAGTCATTTGGGAAGAACTTGTTATATAAAAGTTTGGTTCTCTCATTGGCTTGCTTTGGAACTACATGATTTCCTTTTGTATTGAAAAAGAAAGATTTTAGGGGCACACACTCTTTCACTGATAACATAGCTAATAGAAGAGAATACCATTTTATAAGTGTTTTTATTTTTACAATATAAATATTATAAATGTAGCTTAGAAAATCATTTGGAAAGGAAACAATTATAGCAGTGACAATATATAGAAAATAAGCATCCAAGATTAGTCTGTTTTTTGTAAATACATTAATAAAGATTATTCTAGCTAACAAATATCACTTAATGCTACTGGTTGTAAACATACTTTCTCCTCACTTAGTATACTCAAATTGAACCCAAAGTTGATAAGACACTACCTAGAGAGAAACTCACTGTATGGTGAGCATGCGTAAGTGAGAAGAATAAAGTTATAAAAGAGCCTTTCCTCTGAAGCTGCTTTTAGGTAAAAGTGGACACATGTTCAGACCTGTGGAAGTCTATTCAGCACATGTAAGAACTCATTCCTATATGACATGCATATTTGAGACCCTAAGAAGATCGAGCACAATGCCCTGGTATTCTTACTAGTGTAAGTCCTGGTCTACTGTGGTCATGAATAACACAGAAGACATATATTTATCAAAAGAACAAAAAATAATACAGGTTCTCTATCAATTATTTTGACAAGGATAAAAATAATAAAATACAAATGATAAGCTATATGTCTCAATGTTATAAAATAATAAGAAGAATACACTGGAAGATCAAGATAGTAACTTCAACTTCAGAAGAAACTCCCTATGCTGTCCTAAATTTTGTCCTTTCATGGTTGCCTGGTCATTTTTGCACATAATACAGTCAGTGACCAGAAAAAAATTGTTAAACCATAGAATTCAATCAATGGATTTATTGATACTCACATAAAATTGTGATTTGGTGAACAGCAGGAGAAAATGAGCCTGGTAACAAATAATACACAAAGGTGAAATACTGACCAGCCTGGATAATGTACGTTTCAAGCATTAATACCACCTTCACCACAGAGTTAGAGAAATACTGTGATTCTTTTGAAAAATAATGAATTGGTTGCCTTATTTATTAAGCACATTGTGCATTTCCCTGCCCCTGTCTCCTTCTCTCCTTTCTCTTCTTTTTATCCCTTTCTAACTCTTTCTTCTTTCTTTCATGTATTATGAGAGAAGCAAACTAGTTAGCTCATTAAAATTTACATTTTTATTGGGATTTTTTTGAGATAGGCTCTCGCTCTAGCCCAGGCTTACCTGGAATTCACTATTTAGTTTCAGGCTGGCCTTGAAACTCACAGTGATCCTCTTTTTCTCTGCCTCCCAAGTGCTGGGATTAAAGGTGTGTGCCACCACATCCAACTACACATTTATTATAATTTTACAAATATCCTTAATTTGCTGTCTGGAATGTTCCTTAATGAGAAAAGACTATAAATTGGATTCAGAACATATTCTGATGAAACATAGATAGAAAGGAAAAGAAAATATAATTTTATTCATTGCAAAGAACCAAGGCTCTATGAGGACAGTAAGAAGTGAGTTTTCACCATTATGACATTTCATCATTATAGTACATCTCAAATTGTGAAAGCAAAAACAAACGCATTTATTACTTATATGTTTATTAACATGTCTTATCTGTTTAATATTAGAAACCATATCTGATAACAAGAACATTCCTTAGACTCCAAAATATCTCTGTTCATTGTCTTCATTACGTTACTCATATTGTGTCCTGCTCTTGCTCTGTGCATTTGAACATTCTTATGTTGTCTCTCATCTGTCAGATGTGTTCCTGAGGTTGAGAGGATTATTGATGAATCTCATAAGATTTAAGTATAAAGATTATAAATATAATAAACAAAAATGACCTAGAGTACTTCATGTTTGACAAATCTTACAACTGACAGAGACAGAGATCAGGAAGTTTTACTAAAACTGACTTGTTTCAGAAAGAATAAAAAGTGTGAAAGCATGTATTCAGATTATTTTCTGACAGATCACAGAGGAGCTAAAATTAGTACTTTGAAAAACGAACTGGGAATTTCTTGATCTTATCTTCTACACACATGTTTTATTTAAAGAGGCTTGATAGCCTGTCAATCCTGTCCATATTGGTCATCATTGACATAGATTACAGAAACCACGTACATGCTTGGTGACCTTGGTGCAATTCCAGATCTACGGACCTGAAAACCAGGGAACTCTGGCCTAACCTGGCTATCTAGCATCCGCAAGTTGATGAGCTCTGCGTTCAAGTGAGAGAACCTGTCTCAAAAGAGAGATCTAGAAAGAAACCCCACGTCTACCTCTGGCCTCTGCACATGTATACATGCACACAACCCAGCACACAGACACATGAAGAAAAATGAAAAAAAAAATCAAAGCACCTAAATTTTAAAGAGTAACCAAAACAACTAAACAAAGAAAGCAAAATGACAAAACACAGAAGTTTATTCTGTTCTTATAAACTAGAACAAGACATTTATATTAATCCTCTGTGACCCATTTGTTTTCTATACAAAATTATTTATAAATTGAGGGAAGAATTCTTGCTAAATAACCTGTGTTGCAAATTTATATATGATTATAGGATTGCTAGTTTATCTAGAAAAAAACCTCAAAATATTTCAATCTGCCAAGCACAAAGAACCCGATAAAAATAGCAGAGTATTCATCAAGTTTAGTAGGTTCAGAAAATCTTGTTAACATCTGCTCATGACTTCACCATTTTGGGAAAACAGGGATGCTATGAAGACAAAAGAAAGAAATGCAAGGGCAGAGGGCAAAAGATTTTCTTCCTATTTTCTGGTACTGCTTAGAGAATATCTTGAGTTCAAAAATTAATGATTTAAAATGACTGATCAATAAAGCATAGAAATGTGCACTTGCTAGAAGACCAAGTCCTCTTATTTCTGAATTTGTGTGATATCTCCACCATAGGAAATTCCTGCATTTTAAAAAAATTTAATGTTGTTTGGTATATGAATATTCAGAACTAAATTTTTTCTGTGAATTCTTACTCTATGCAGTCAGTCTGTTTCAATAGATTTTAATTATCAAGATGAAGTTAAATTGTATCTTCATAATTGGAGAGAATGACATATCCCATTATTTTCCTTTAACTCTGGTATAATAAAAATGAATCAAGTTAGTAGCATAAATTGATTCAATAACATGGAGCCATTGGCAATAAGAAATTAAAGTATAAATTTATGAAATTTTAATTACCATTTGAGTTATAGGATGTACTATAATATTGATGTTTTACATTAGTATAAGCTTTCCAATTATTAGTGATTTATTACATTAAGTAGAATCTAAAATCTTTAAACATGAGTCTATTTGAACAGCTACTAAATCCTAATTTGATCATCTTGACTTTGTCGATGCCTACCAAGGAAATAAGGCATTTACAGTCCTTGGGAACATTTTGGGTATAAACAGAAATAGGAAAGTCCTAATATATACAGTTACATAAACACTTAATCACCTATGGAACTCCACTCTGTTTTGAGTTACATTGGCATAGTTCCTTCATTTACAGGATTTTTTAAAGCATTTTAAATAAGTCAAATGATGATTTGCAGTAAACTTTGTGAAGGAAGTCATTTCATTCCAGACACCCATGTGTTCTAGGAGATGTTTGGGAGTTCATTTGTCATACAAATTAATACTATAATATGGAGACACAGGGGTGAATGGCTATGGTAATTTTCTTGTTGAATAATAATTGACAGAGGAATAGGAAAGTGCTTCTTGGCACCATAAGGGCAAATGCAGAAAGCAATAGAAACTGAGATAGAAATCCAAACTCAGGTTGAGCACTCTTGGTGGAAACACTGTAGGTCACTCATAATCTTGCTTACTTGGAAGAAATTATTTTCATTTTTATATTATTCGGTAAGGATTTCATTACAAAATACTACAGATAGCTTGACACTGGTGATAGAGAGTCATTTCCCTTATCCTGCTGGAGGCTGAGTTTCAGAATCAAGTAGTGGGAGGGCGGGTGTCCCTGACTCCATCCTCTTGCAAGAACCTTGCAAAGGCTGCGCTCTCCTTCAGCCTTCCATCTCTGTGCAACGCATCCCACACTCAATTCTCCTCTGTCTGGAAGGCATCAGCCATAGAGGGACCACGGCTCCCCCACTAGGGCTTTATGGGACTAAATGACAGGTTAAAAGATTTTTTCTGTAAATATTCTCATTTGAATTATGGAGAGACAGAACTGAGACTGTAACATCTATCCAAATATTAGTTTATTGAGTTGATGAATAAAGTTTCTATTAGTGACTTGTATGAAAAGACATTCTATACATGCTTATATATTTTTATATCATATATGTTATATATATTTACTTATATATTTGTTGTAATAACATGAACTTTATCATAATTATAATCTCATTTGTATTTATATTTTCTTATATTTTAAAACAGTCTTTTATGATATCCTATTTTATGCAATTCTCATGTTTTCTTGATATTTTTGAGGCAATTTCATAAGCAACAAATTTATATTGATTTAATATTTGAGAGATAGAGAGAATGATATGTATTTTCTCCACTACAAAGGATACTTAGAGAAAGCTTATAATTTGAATTCTACATTTATGACTCAGAAACTTCAGAGTGGACATTCTTTATATTTCCATGGAAAATAATCAAATTGATGTTTATTTTAATTTGTACACAAAAGATACATATTTGATAATTGGAAAATTAGTCTGTAATAATATCCTAACAGAATTACTATAACATGTAGAAAGTCTTCACTCATTAAGTAAGTTTTCTTTTCCATAAGTGAGATATTATATATACTTGTAATCTGTCAAAATTAATCATATAGCTGTTGCACCTATATACATGAGATTCAGGTAATATAGTCCTACATATGAATTTAACAGTACTTTAATATTTAATAAACTCAATATTACCTAACTTTCACTTCCTCCAGGTCTCAAAATTCAGCCAAAATATTGCAAACAGAGGACAAGTGTTTGTGGTAAAACAAACACACATGCAAGATACTATATTTTACTATATAATACCAAATGAATATCAAACATTGTAATAATCTAAAATAACTTTAGCCCTTCTTATTATAACAGTAAATTGTTTTCCATCAAAATACAATTTGTTCTGGAAAATAGAGTTTAAGCTTTATTTGATGAAATTTAAGAAAGCATCACTTGAAGAACTATTGACAGTCAAAAGAGCCCTTTAGATTTTATAAATATTAATATTTATTAATATTTTGATTTTGTTTATTTATTTATTTATTTATTTATTTATTTATTTATTTTTATTGTCCATAATGAGTTACAATATTTAGTAGGCAAACAATGAGTTGTTATCCCCAATTCCCCGCTGCCCTTCCCTCCCCAATCTGCTGGATAACCTCCTCCATGGGTCGTCTGGATCAGTTCTTGTGACAGGGGACCATAGATAGCCTAGTATTCAGCCAGGTTCTCCTGGCCCTAGTATGTTGTTACTGAGGGGTTCCATGCAAAATTTAAACATTTTTATCATGCCAATAGACTATAAAACAATGACAAATGTGGTCAGAAATAAATGAATATTAGTAAGTTTATTGACTTTAAATATTCTAGTATTAATGATAACAAATGGAATGACACATGTAAGCTTTATAAAAATATTAACATAATCAAAATAATTATGTCACTTTAAACAACCAATGTTTCCTTACAACAAAAGTATGCTTTAAAATTTTAATATTTGTTGTTTTTGAACCCAAAGTATTGAATATATCATGGAAGATCTTGTAGAATTAATTAAATTTGGCATTCAATCAATATTATAATCATATACATACATATATATTTATGTATACATATATAAATATATATCCTAAATTCATATTCTATATGATAGCAATATCATCATTGAAGTAGATACTATGAAGAAATATAGTGACTTTTCATGTAAATGTGAAATATTAAATGTACTCAAAGCCATGAATAGATGTGGCATATAATTTCTTACTTGGATCCAATATTAATTTAAATTAAATAAAACCATGAATATTTTTGTTTGAAATTAGGAGAAGCATGTGAAAGGTTATATATTATTCAGGGAAATAAGAGTGTGTTACTTTAAAATGTAAAAAGCCTAATGTTTTAGAGTAAGAGTCTCAAAATAAAAATAGTAATAATAAATGGATTATTGTATTATATAGTAATAATTATGTCTCAGCATTAACCTTATACTTCTTTTAATGCTGATTGAAATCATTAGCATCTCAACATTAAAGTTTGAATTACAACAACTTGGAACCATTAGTTAATGGAGAATTAAAACAGTAGATATTTTGTTTGTTTTAGCACAAATATACAAATATCTGAGAGTGTTTTCAGTTCTTTTACTATATACCGGGAGGTAAAACTGCTGGATCATGAGAAGTATATTTCTAATATTTTGATAAATACCCTTGCTTATTCTATGTCTATATCTGTGGTCCCAACGGCAATGCACAAGAGATGTGATTTCTCCATGTTCTTGACAACATTTATTATTCCTCATTCTTTCATTTTATTCTGTCCTTTTTGACTCTTTCAGACATGTATATAATGCATTTTTTGTCCTATTTTTTCCAATTACCCTCTCTTATCTGCTCTGCCTCCCACTAAATCTGTTCTTCTTTGCCGTTAATCCTCATTATACTTTATTGTCTTTTTTGGTCAAATAGAAAAATCCATTATTTAAACAAACATGCTAAAATGCCAAACACAAGAGTTTCACTGAAGTGAACATTTTCCTGAAGTTTAAAAAAATGACTTAAATTTCTTTCTGCTGACTTGTGAAGTCACAATGTGTTTTTCTGAATTTTTCTCCAGGGCTTCTACTTGTTAGGATGCATATCAACCATGCCCTCTTGCAGGTCTCTTGAGTAACTTTTACAAACCAGCATTTTGGACATAAAAGTCTTAAGAACACAGGAATGTTTATGATTCGCTTGATCTACATTCCAGACATCAGGTTCAGAAGGCTCAATGCCAACATTAGGAAGATTTTCATTTGATTCCAAAGGTGGATAAGTAACCTTTGGAAGATTAAGTAGCTCAACATCTATGGCATTCTTGTTGGCACAGGTGCCTCAGGTTCCTTGAGCATTTTAATAGGAAGCACATGACAAGCATTGTACTTTTAGTTAGCTATTTTAGCAATCTTCGGGTTTTTCCTTTTACATGATGCTAAGTGGTCTGGTAGCCTGATGGCTAGAGCCTGTGACTTCAGTCATATAAACTGATTTCCACCTCTTCTGGCTTCATTAATACTAAATGGCAGGAACTACAGGCTGGAAAGCCTGGTACTGTTATGATCTGATTCTCTCTCTCTCTCTCTCTCTCTCTCTCTCTCTCTCTCTCTCTCTCTCTCTCTCTCTCTCTCTCTCTCTCTCTCTCTCTCTCTCTCTCTCTCTCTCTCTCTCTCTCTCTCTCTCTCTCTCTTTAATCCACTGAGTTAAATTAGGATTGCTTTCAGAAGCATTTCTGGGAGGTTATTTACTGAGGTATGGGCAAATTTCTAATTGTTACACTACTAAGGAACACCACCTTCCCCAGAATCTTACAGATGTTATTAGATTCTCTGGATAGTGTTGAATCTTTTGAACCCTTCCCTCAGCATTGATTCAATGTTGACATCCTCAGTGCAGTGCAGGAAGCATTCAGTTTTCTGTGTGTATGTTAATAATTGTTAATTGTTTCTGTGTGTATGTTAATAATTGGACAAGTTGTATCCAGAAGAAAGCAATCCATAGGTCTGGTTTCCATCCTCCTGCTCTCACATTCTGCCCCTATATCCATGAGGTTCCCTATACCTTGTAGAGGATGATTTAGATTTCCAGTTTGGGACTAAGCATGCAGTTAACAGCTATGCAGCTCTCTATTAACCTTTGTACACCGCAGGAAGAACCTTCTATGCTTGTGCTTGGGAGCAGCACTAGTCCACAGAAACAAGAATAAATGTTTAGCTGGGTGTGGTGGTACCCACCTTTAATTCCAGCGCTTGGGAGAGGCAGAGGGAGGAGGGTTGCTGTAAATTCAAGACCGCTCAGACTAGATAGTGAATTGCAGGGTAGAGTAAGACCCTACTTCAAATATACAAACATACATAAATAAACATTTAGTAAGCAGTTTGACGTCCTGTCTTCTTAGCATTGCGACAGTAGTAGTTGTACCTATTGACCCCTAGCCACAGGCTTTTGTCCAGGCTTAGAATTTTACAGATATGAATACCCAACCTGAGGAAAGGGACTCAAATCCAAGAAGAAAGTGGTTGATTACACCCATAACTGTCACACCACTATTGCGCCACTAGGGACAACTTGCCTGGCAGGTTCATTGTAGAGCACATAGGTTCCCCAGTTCTAAGAGACTGTTGATGACTTTACTTACCCAGCAGCTTAAATAGCATCTACTGTTACAGAAAAGTAAGTTTCAGGTTCAGTTCCTGTTTGATTTCTCTGCGTCATGCAAATGAATTAAGTAATGTCTTTAGCATTAGGAACTTATCTAGCTTGGTAGGCTAGCAAGAGCAATGGCAATAACCTATATGCTAAACTGTTTTTTTAAATTAATTTACATAACTTAAGTTGTTCTACGTCATTGGAAAACCTTATCAATTCATTGATATATCAGTATAACTATTTAGGAATAAGGGGAACAGCTGAAATTATTCCTTTTATCATCTGGTAACTTCAAGTAGACTTATCTGTGCATGAGTGACAGTATTCAAAGGTGAGGTTGACAAAAGACAATGTAAACAATATTGACATTTCTGAAAATGTCCTTAGTAAAAATTGAACTGCACCAGCATGCCTATCGGGCTTTGTACTGAACACACATTTTTGGGTGCTTACTTTGGTTGATAGCCTCTCTCTTTTTCTCTGTCTGTTTGAGCCTGGCTTTGCATAGTTTCCTCACCACTTCATTCCAAGGTGAGCAAATGCAGTGAGTTCTACAGGTCTCTCACAAAACACGTTCTCAGTAGCTCTAGCTCTAGGCAGCTCTAGCAGAGCACCTTCTTGGCAGCTGTAGCCGAAATGTATTTTCCGACAGTCCATGATAATAGAAGTCTGAAATCAAGGTACCAGTAGGACTTGTTTTTCAGGATTGTAAGAAGAAATGTATTCCCCTGTCCTCTTCTCTAATGCCAACATTTTGTTCAGTGCTCTTTTTAACAGCAGAAGTGAATCTTCCTGTAATATCTCCCCTCTACCTCTTAGTGGCCTGTTAAAGAATGACAGAATCCTGTTGGATCATTCCCATTTCAAGCACCATATTTAATCACACAGAAAAAAGTGATGAGGAACTCAACAGTTTTGAGACAAACATGCCAATTATAATATTAATAATTGGAAAAGATACCTCCATTAGGAGACGGTTGAGTAACAGTGACATTTTGAAGACATCTGAATAAATGTTTTACTTATTGTGTTTTTATGCCTTTCTATTATTTTAACATTTTATTAACTCCAGCCTGCCCTAAAAAGGTTGACAGTTCATTCCTAGAAATTGTAAACAGTTTGAGAGTAGCCTTATGTTTAGGATATAAACAAATCTTTCTTGCTTTTTACTCTCCAACCATACTCCTTACCTCTAATGTATGAAGCCAAAATCTTTCTTACTCTTAGTTATCCTTATACTAGATAACTCACAATTAGATTATTGTCTCATTCCCTGAACACTACTAGACCTGCTGAAATTAGCTAATCACAACATATGCAACCTGTGCCTGTCTTGAAGAAACCCTGATAAGTTTCAGACCATGTCCTCTCTACCCTCACTCTTTATTTTGCTATATTAGGTTGCCCCAGAAAGTTTTAAAAAATCACTTATAAACTATAGATGATCAATACACAGACACACAATAGATAGGATTGCTTATGTATGAATACAATGAATACAAGAAAGAGAGAGAGATCTGTGGGGAGAATTTGTTATAAGGATTTTCTTCAATGGGGCTTAAAAATCTTACACAATATATATAGTTAGAGGTCCAATGAGTTAAGATTTAATTGAAGGCCTTGCAGGCTTCATCTAAGGGCCAATGTTCTAGAATACAGAATATGAAAACTCAATGAACTTTTTTTAGACTTTCAACTAACTAAATCCATACAAAAGGGTCAATCAGATTTTCTTAGTCTATAAATTTAAATGTTAATCTTATTTAGAAATACTTTTGCACACATATCCAGAAAAATATATGACCTACTATCTGATAGACCAAAGTCAAATAAAATGGACACACAAATTTAATTGTCAAAAGCTCTTTGCAGTTTATGTACCTTCTTCACTTAGTACATGTAAATAGGTGACTTTATTGTCCTCTCCATGACATTATTTTGTCACCTCCATAAATTAAAAAAACATAAAAAAATTATTTAAGTTCATGTACTGAGTTTTCACCTGCAACTTGTAGCTGTTTCTTGGACAAAGAATTGTCAAATGTAATTGTTTTAGAATTTTCTCAGCTTTGAATTGTGTAGGAACAGAAAATTTTTTATTATAAATAGAAATATGCAGGCTGTTATGATGGCTCAGTGAATAAAACGTCTGTGTTAAAAGTATGAGTACTTGAATTCAGATCTTCTGAATCCACACAAAAGCTAGCTGCAGTCATGTGAGCATATGTAATTTCTTTGTTCCTATGACAAGATACTGGTAGAAACCTGAGAATCCTCCAGAAAATTTTAGGCCAGGAGCCTGGGGAGCAAAGTGGTAAACAATGAAAGGTCCTGCCTTGAAACAAGATGAAAGGCAAGGAGTCAATGCTGTCCTGTGACCTCCATTTGCATGCCACAGAATTCACCTACATGCATTCACACACGTGGACGTGCACACAAACACACGCACAGGTGTGCACATGCACATCCACCTTATACATATACAAAAGAAGTATAATATAAAAAATAAGATTAAATAAAAGTGAAACAATACATATTAAAAACTATTATAAAGTTCTGAATATTAAAATGATTAGTTGTATAAATATGGACATAAATAGCTAGCAACATAAAATTTAATCATCAGAAATATGTATATGTAAAATATACACATGAAACATTACATATCCACATTATTCCTTAGTAGATATGGTTGTATTCAAAAGCAAGAGAAAGTGTTATTGCTCAGATAAAATACCAAGACCAATTATTAGGGAAAAAAACATACATAGGGAGAAAAAAGAAGTTGAACAATAATTAAGGTACATTATTGCCTGTAGTTAGTAGACATTAAAAATATTTTTAAAAGAATATAACATTTGCTATGTTTTAAACATAATATATTAAATAATATCCCCCTATGGGAAAATGTATAAATATGATATTTTTTTCTGGATGTAAATATGTAGTATCATAGTGTTGCAGTCAGCTTTCTAGTTGCTGCCCAGAAAGAACCCAAACAAAAGTGGCTGTAGAGGAATGGGTTTATTTGGCTTACGGACTCAAGGGGAGACTCCATCCTGGCAGGGAAAACGATGGCATGAGCAGAGGGCTGGACATCACCTCTGCCACAGCACTGCAAACAGCGGCAGGAAGGTGTGCCAAACTCTGGCAAGGGGAAGCTGGCTTATAACCCCATAAGCCCACCCCCAACAACACAGCTTCATCG
>PVHP010018373.1:0-11160 GCA_004024765.1 Zapus hudsonius | reverse complement strand
GGGAAATGTTGCAGGTAACTTGGAATGTTGGTCAGACACCTGAAAAGAAGCAGCTTATGGGAGGAAAGACTTAACTTTAGGTTTACAGAGTCTCAGGGGAGTTTTGTCATAGCAGAAGAAGGTGGCTCTCTTCCCTAGATCTAAGCAGAAAGAAACAACTGTAGCAAGCACCAAAAAGCAGCAAACATCAATAGCCAGAGGTCAAACTGCTCTGAATATATCAGGTAGGGCTGGATTTCAGCTCTACCTCCAGTGACATTCCCTTCCCCAGCATGACTCCTCTACCCACTGGAGATTCTAGCTGCAAGCTGATTTCTTTCTCTCTTTGCACATCCTACTAAGGGCACACTGGAAGCATCTCCTTTATTGAATTCCTATTTACTTGATTGCTAAACATGTCTCAGAGCTAGGGATCAAACAAAGCCTACCTTGACCCCAGTTCCTATAATACCCGCCTTCTACAGGATCAGCTTGCTCTTAGCCCATTCCCAGACAAGTGCATCACAGCTTTGTCTGGAAGCTTTCTCTCCCTGTGCGTTGAAAAAAAGAGATTTCTGTTCTTCAGCTATGAGAGTGGCAGTTCCCAGTGATCCAAAGAAACTTTCATATTATAACGTGAAGGTTCATACATGTAAATATATAAAATTTTTCACACAGAAATTTTACCCAAGTTCAAGTTTTTGTTACTCCTATATCCTAATCCAAACCCTTCAATTCAGCCTCATATTCTCTACAAAACAAAAGAGTATGAATCCATTTGGACTTCAAGTCAGACTCCAGCTGACTTAGGCATCTTGTAAGCAATACTGGACCACAAGGACTAAGCCTCTGTAAAACCCATCATTATCCTCTAATTCTAACATCAATGTATTCTGATTGTCTGGTGCAAAATGAGTTACTGCTAGTTTTGTAACAGAAATACTTAGTAACCATCACTGTAAAGTAGCCTTGCACTACGGCTCATATGTTGTATTGACATCTCCAATGCTCTGCTCTAACAGAATTTTCTGATTAACATTTAAAGCTCAGTTCTCCTTGTGTTGACGCTCCATTATCAATGATCTGGAAGATAGGGACCGTGCAACAATATCTATTATTTTAGCTGCATTTAATAAAACAATAAGCATATCTTTAGTGAGAAGAGAGTCACTCGAGGGTCACAAGGCAAATGAAAAGGAAACCAAGAACTGTGTTTTTCCCAACAGCATAACAATTCTCTCAGAGACAACAGTGTTCATGATTTATATGATTTCCCCCAAATAGGCAAATATTTAAAAGTGTGGGCATTTCAATAGAATTTAAACCAAGAATTCATAAATTTAAAATTCCCTGAGGTGATATGCAACCTAAAGTTATTTTAAAATCAGGTGGATTGATACAGTTTCCATGAGAAATAAAATGTCTTCTTGGTAGTATTAAAAAGGATTGATTTATATTTCAAGAGACTGTAAATTCAGAATCCTGCAATTTTATAAATTTATTCAGCCCATAGTGACAGAAAGTGCTAGAACAAGATAAATAGTCATGGAACCTTTATGCTTTATAAAACGAACATCCTAAAAATTGAATGTGATATGAAAATTCTGCACAATTGAAAACAAAGTTTTCTGAGCTAAAAGTTTAATGAATTCAATAGGAGCCTAGAGAATGTGTAGACACAGGAGCAATGTGGGGCCCTAGGAGGCAGAGGAGGAGTTCAGGAATTGTGGTAAAGGTTCTTTAAAGAAGAAGTTTTGACCAGTTTTTAAAAATTGTTGGTGGAACTTAATTCAAATTTTGTGTTCCTTTTACCTAGATATGAAGTTTATACATTAAAATCATCACTCAAAATTTCAACCTTACTTTTATCTTAGTTTTATGTTATATCCCAAGACCACATATAAATTAATAAAATGGCTGAACTATAAATCTTGTTTTTACTCCTTAACATTTTGCATAATTACTGAAGATCTCAATTGTAGCCCCAGTGTGACTGAGCACACATTAATAAGAAATAAACTTATTAAAACATTAAATAACAACGGCAAATATCACTGCTCTGCCAGTGATCTACACATATAAGTGCACCAGATGACTAGAGGCAGCGTTTAACCCGGTTCTCTGGAGGATGCACTGTTATTTGCTGTGAGAAAAGGGATAATGAAGCCCATTTTTCAATGGCAGAGATGAGAGCTTATCGTGTTTGAATTAGCATTCCTGGGTACTTTCCACCATTTGTTTTTACAAAACATGAGCATCCAGTTCATAGAGACCTTATGCTTGAATTCTCTAGCTTTGAATAACAGATGGGCACTTGTGGGGTGGTAGGGACATGGAGCAATGGGACTTTAATATTCTTTGTTTATTCTTTCTTGGAGCCAATATGTATTTGACAGGCTTTGCTTTTGACAAATTGGCAAAGAGAAGGAATGAGTCACATTGGTAAACACATCCAGTTTCCAATTTTACCCTATGAGCCATAGGGCTGTTAATAAGAATCAGAAAATATTAGAAAAGAAAAAAAAATATATAGTATCTCCTCTAAATATTAATCTAGTATAATATTTTTTTCTTTTTTGATGTCTTTACTATTGTCAAATAAAAATACATATGACCACATGATGGATTATAATATATTACCACAAAAGAAGAGAAAATGGATTTCATACCCTATTCATTGGAAAAGAATATATGAACATAAAACACAGAGTTTATTTAAAAAAACTTGTAAATCAAAATTTTTTTAGCTATTTAGTTGTCATAAGCATCGACTGAGGTTTCATTGTGTTTAAAAATTAGCTGTTTTTTAAAATTTTTTAGAATCATCAAATTATTCCACAGTATGCTCATTGTTAATAAGGAAAGTAGAAGTAACTTCTCTCTCATTGTGTCATAATATAATTACAGAAACATTTGAAGACAGGTATAGTTTTGTTTGTATCTACTTAGTCATATCTGCTGGTTTGGGATTATCATTATATTCAGGTTATGCTTGAGTTGTCAAAGACCAGAAATATCATTCAGTGTACTAAAACTTCCAGCCAATGAAATTCATTTAAAAAGAATGAAAAAGATTGTCATAATCTGAAAAATAATATTAGCAATACAAAATCATGTAATGAATTTAGATAGAAAGTTATTTTATATATGTTTTCATTTCTGTATTTGGGGGAGTGTAAGTGTGTGTGTGTGTGTGTGTGTGTGTGTGTGTGTGCACGTGCGTGTGCGTATAATGCCTCTTGAATCTGCAAATGAACACCAGATGCTTGTGCTAATTTTTCTTTTCCTTTTGGCATACAGCTTACATGATGACTTGGGAATTTAACCCAGGTAGCAGGCCTGACAAGTAAGCACCCTTAAATCCTGAGCCATCTTCCCAGACCCTGCAAGAACTTATTTTTTTAAATTAGTTTGTAGCCTTGATATTTAAAGGCTACAAACTACGTAACTCAATAAAGAAACATGGGGGGATCCCAATTGATTCTTCATATAAATCTTACCTAATTTTCACTCCCTAATTACAGAACTTCCATGAAAACTAATTGTAGCTTCTATCTGGAGGCTCTACTGGAAGTCAATGTTTGAGCGGGAGGAGAAGCCATGTTCTTCAGTGCTATAGTCAGTGAATGGCAAGTTGTCAATGTTCCAGTTAATAAATCCCACCAACGCATTTTCAAACAACCCTAATTAAACTCAGTGGTCACAGTAAAACAAAAGAAACAAGCTTGGCATGGTGGTTCATGCCTTTAATCCCAGCAGAGGCAGAGGTAGGAGAATCTCCATGAGTTGAAGGCCACCCTGAGACTACATAGTGATTTCCAAGTCAGCTTGGGCTACAGTGAGACCCTACCTGAAAAAAAAAATCCAACAAATAAATAAAACAGCAAACAACAACCAAAAGAACAAAAGCAAATGAAAGCAGGAAGGGAAGTCATTAGGAAGAGGGTGAGGAATGACAGGAGGAGGAGGGCAACATACAAAATTGTCATCATAATTAAAATAAAATTACATTAAAAAAGAGCTAGTTAGTAAATGTCATTATTTACTGTTTGCTTCCTTTGCCTGTAAAACATGAATCTGATAAGGTTGAAACACTTGTTTTTTTTTAAATTAATATCTTTATTATAAAAATTATATTAATTGTTTGAGCAAATCTTGTGATGGTGTCCCCATTTCCCTCCTCTCTGTCCCCTAGACATGCCATCCTCCTTGGTTGATTATGTTTAAAATAACTTCCAGATTAAAAGAGAAATTGTTGTTTTGACACATTCTGAATGTGGAATCAATAAGTTTAAAGTAGTTTGATATCAGATATTACCAGGAACCTCTCAGGTTACAGAGATGAAGATGGCATTTATGTGATGGGGAGGCTTGGCTAGTGCCTTTTCTCTGTATTTTTTTTTTCCAATCCAGGAACAACAACACAACAATCATTAAACAGTTCTCATGAGCTGCTGTCTCCTTTACTTTTGCTGGGCTTCTCAAGACATTTTAGTGAAATTATTTGAGTAATGTTTTAGTTTAATCTTTATATCCTATACTTCGATAAGGGCTACTTATGATCACTGAAAGGCAATCTTGTACATGTCAAAAGTTCTCAGATAAAATATGTAGTTTTAAAGCTTAAAACATAACGCAACTAATTGAAAGATAAAAACAATCGTATAAACTGGATCCTAGGAAAATGTTCCCAATCCTGTGACTTCTCAATGTCAGGTCTGGCTTCTGTTCCCACCACACTCCCCACCCCTAACAAGCCTAACAAATAGTGAAAGTGCAATGGATTTGTTCAGCATATAGCTTTGTTGATATGATCAGCATGATTAAGTGTCACAGCATATTCATGCTCAGGGTTTTCTTTTTCAGTTTGTGTATATATGTGTGGCATGTATTGTATGTGTGTATGTGACAGTGTGATAGGTGTACATGTGTGGAGTGGTGATTATGTTGTATGCATGTTTGTGTACAGATATAAGCATCCTGTGTGTTCAGAGACCAGAGTAGGATGTTGGGTGGCCTCCTCCAGTTCACTTCTGATTTATTTACTTGGGACAGGGTCTGGCACAGAACATGTAACTCAGCTCACTCCAATTTTGAGGTTACAGTGGTCGATCAGGCAATCCCAGAAATCCTGTCTCTGCTTTCTCTGCCACAACCCTAAAGTCCCAGCTATATGTGGTGATGCCAGCTTTTAGTGTGGAAGCAGAGGATAGAGTTCAGGTGAGAAGAATTGAATCTCTTCAGCCCCAAGAGCAGGTTGTAAGTAAGAATCCGGGCAACGGGCAACATAAATGCAGCATGAAATACTCATGATCAGTCTGATTCATCATCGTTCGAGTTCCACTTGGCAAAGAAGTGCCTTATGGCTTCAGGAGACAGTTGTATTCTCACGAGGTGATTATTTCTGTTGGGGGTGATGTCTTCATGGGAAAGTGTGTCTGTGAGGGCCTGTTGATCTTGGAACCTAAGGTGACTACAGGAAGTAGGTGCCTTTTGTGAGGTCTGGAACAAGACATTGTAGAAGCTGAATTAAAAATGCCTGTGACATGCTTATCTTTGTACCTTTCACCTTAAAGTAGGAGGAGGTAGAAAAGGAAGCTTTAGTATTTGGATGGCCATTCCTGGAACTTACCTTTCATATGTATAGAGTTAAGCACGAATCTAATAAAAAGTTTTAAGAGAAAGTAAACAGATGCAAAACAAATGCCAAGGACAGGCACACATATTTTCAGGCATTTCATGTCTGAAATCTACACTATATTTTCCTATAACAAAAATTTTGTATTATGAAGTAAAACAGTTGGGAAGTTACCACTGCAAAGGCAGCGAGTTCTTTATTAATAATTTCCATTACATTGAGGATACAATAATAGTGATAATTATATTTTTCTTTTTATTATTATTTATTACTGTTATTACTATGACCTTTCTCAAGTGACATTTGAAAATTATTTTGCTTTATTTTGCATAGATCTATGTGTGTTCAATGCATCCTAGAAATACCTGATTTTCTCATTTATTCTCCGTGCAAGAATTCTGCATTTAATTCTAAGCTTTGTGGAAAAAATGCATATATATGTCACTGAGAAAGGTTAAACAGATAAGGAAGCCTCTGTTGAAAGGCATTGTGTTAGGGCATGAAAGGCAGAATGCAGATGAACTCAATTCCACTGACACTGGAAGAAAGCTTTAGTGCTGACAAAGGAAGGCAGGCAACCATTCTCAGGTCATCTACCCTTGCTGATTTGATTAAGGGCAAGCTAACTTTCTCTTAATTGAGATAGACAACATGGTGGAATGTTCTCAATGAGATCCCCAAACCTCTAGCTTGTACAGAGCCTGGGAATCACAGACTAGAAATTCCAGGACCATTGGATTTGAGACCATCCTTTACCAATTTGTATTTTGTAGTAGAATGTCATGGAACGTGACATTCAAACAGGACAGCAGAAGTATGTGGCCAATTTTTTTTTATATATAGGTGTCTAGAGTAGATGTATAAATGTATTCATATCATATTTATATGAAATATAAGTGACCATAATGAGGTGATCCTTGCATGCATCAGTGCTCCTAAAACTATTGTGGAAATTCAAAAATCCTACTGATACCCCACTGAAGGGAGCCTTCAGGAGTGGGGGTAGGGAGAAGAGACATAAGAGAATAACCCAATAAGAACATGGAAAATATGAGATAGGCTTATGTATGAAAGTTCTCAAATGAAAATGAAACACTATATATATATATATATATATATATATATATATATATATATTAATTTATCTGTATCTTGACCTATGAAAGCTAACTTGGTTGTGACTTAGTTTCCAAAGTTGCATTAGATAAAGATTACTTCCCGTAGTAGGCCAATTATAAATAGATAAATAACAAATAAAGTACATGAAGCAGAAAGAGAGGCAAACTGACCGATCATAGTTTTATCCCAGACTCAAAAACCTTTGCTCGGACTGGAGAGATGGCTCAGCGGTTGCCTCCACTGCCTAAGGCTCCTGGTTCAATTCCCAATTACCCACATAAGCCAGACCCACAAGGTGGTGGCCCTGGTGCTCTATCTATCTATCTCTATCCCTCTTTCTCTCTGTGTGTATCTCTCTGCTTTAAAAATGAATAAATAAAATATTTTTTAAAATAACTGTGCTCTGAAGGTTGGACCTCTGCCTCCATGATAGGATAGACAGGACACTCTTGTAGAAAAGCTCGGAAATCAATCACAGACTCTACTATGAATTTTACAAGATTCCCCTGGCTCTTACTGTTTATTCTTCCACTTGGTGGGTGATTATAGATTAGCATATAAGACCGAATCTATATTAAACTGTGCACAAATAATGGATATTGTACTTTGTAAGGACACAAATTTGGGCAGTAAAATTATAAATTTAAGCCATGGAATAATTCCATGTACTAAGAGAATTTCCAGAAATGATCTTTAAGGAGTCAGTTGATGTTCAAATCAAAGGTAAAACGTGTCATAGTCACTAATATTTTTCATACTGTATTAGCACCTTACATTTCTGTTATAAATGTGGCTGTGAGTGCATTTCTTCCGCAAGGCAAAAAGTGTGTGAAGTTTTTGTTTCTTGCCTTCATGGAATTCTTTATTTTTGATAAATGTGAAACTTTTTATAATGTATCTAAACAATACCTGGGATGCCATATGGAGGAATTACATGTATATCAGCATTGCTGTTAGTTATTATATATGAAGAATGAAATGTTTTCTCTCTGATGGTGTATATCACATCTAGTGTTCATTGCTTCAATTAGATTATGATACATAATTCTGTTCTGACGTTGGTTGATTTAATTCTTGTAACAATGTTAGTATATTTAAATGTGAAATCAGTGCCTATGCCATACACAATTATTACAAAAAGCACTACGGAAATCAATACAAAGTACCAGCATTTTAAATGTATGGCTTGATTTATGCCAAATATTAAATTATTTTTGATACCTTGTTGCTTCTAAATGATTAAGAGAACAATATTATTTTATGAATAAAAAGTTATTTATAGTAATTTAAAGAACAAATGTAGTCATTGGCAATATCTAATTTCTTCTGCAGCAAAAAAAATTGCCTTGGAGCATAATTACAAAAATTAATGACCTTGCCTTAGTGTAGCTTTAAATTAAGCAAAGCCTCTAAATTATTTTAATTGCAACATCCAGTTAAAATATGTTGGTCAATGAGCCCTTACAAATTATATTAAAATGTGCAAAAATAATTTTGCTGTAGTACATATCATGCTTCCCATATATTTATGATGCCTGGCTGTAAAACATTGTCTTTTTACAGCCTTTTTGTCTTAGAAAACGCAGTTGTTTCCGAAATGAGGATTTAAGAAAACAGGCTAGTCTCATATTTTCTTGACATGAATAAGTAAAAAAATATTGAAAATTCTTTTCTTATACACATTTTTTATTTTTAAAAATTCTGTATCTTTAGTTGGGCATTTAGGTTAATTGGCATAATTTTAACCAAGTATCATTGAAGACTGGGTCCAAAACCTAGCACTGCTTTAACAGGGCATCATGGGTTATGACTATATTTCCACCTCAGGGGAGGTGATGGAAGGAAGATGAGAAGTTCAACACCATCCTCTGCTACGTGGAGAGTTGGAGTCCAGTCTGGAAAAGTAGAGAGCTTGGTGTTTTCTTCCAGCTGTTGTTTGGTTCTACTGTTGTTTCCTTTTTTCTAAGAATACACTAGCAGCAGCATTATGTTTTCATCATTTAATACAGTTTTATCATTCATGGAAGATTTTTAAAATTATATATTTCTTATATCACAATGTTTATGTGTCAGGAGTTGAAAACATCTTTACTTCTTCATTACTGGTAAGCTGTCAAGGGGATCCTCTCTCTCTCTTTCTCATCTTGTTTCTGAGGTAGACGCCTATCATCTAATTATAGAAACAATTCATGTTTTTATACCATTCAATTTAACTGTTTATATTATGATGTCTCTACTTTCTAAATTTTATTTTATCATGTCCCTTATTACCATGGTTAGATTTAGTTTGTGAATTCAGTTTTTTTTACAAAAATCTTCAAATGGAATGAAAGCAATATGTTTATATATATGGAATTTTATTTTAATTTTCATGTGCATGACAATATCAATTTTTAAAATTCTTTCTTATGAAAAAATATATGAATTGTATGAGCAAATCTTGTGAATGTGTGTATGTTTCCCTCCTCTCTTCCCCTACCTACACAACGGGGTATATCCTCAGTGTGCAAAATGAACCTTTACTTAGGTTAGGGAGATATGAACTGCATTAGATGTAGCCAGTTTATGTTTCTCTTTTTTTTTTATTTTCTTCCCCCTTGTTCTGTATTGTTGGTGAGCGAGGTGATGTCTCTGGATATTCTCCACCACCATGGCTGTTATATTCTTTCTGCCCCCTCTTTCACTCACTTCCTTGAGTCTTAGTGGGTGAGTTTTGACTCTGCTTTATTGTTGAGATCTTAAGTATCTTTGGATTTTTGCCCTGAGTTGTGTTGGGTATCATTGGTGTCTGTCTCCATTGATCTTTCATGGGTTATCAGACTTGTTGAGTTGATTGTTCTCCTATTTGTCTCCTCACTTTCTCCTAGGTTTCATTTGGGCCCTGTGTGAAGGCCAGGGGTGATTTGTCTCCTGCCAGGAAGTCAGCCATCATCCAATGTCTTTTTGGTGGAATTGGGTTGTCTCTGGCTCTATCAATGCCTTCTGAAAAATACAAACAGAACTTCCCTTGGAGAGTGAGATCAGTATAGGTTAAATGAGACAACATTGCTATTTTGGCTAGCTCCTAATGGGTATAATGTCTCTGTAGCTCTCTGGTAGTGGGAATTGCCTCTATGAGCCCGAGTTCTTGGTTCCCATAGGATTATGTCATGGATTCCAGTTCCAGTTAAGGGTTCCTTGCACTGAGTTGATTTTTTCTACATGGTGAGAGGAGAGGATCTAGTTTCATTTTCCTGCAAGTATTTAACCAACTTGTCTAGCACCATTTGTTTAAGATGCTATCTTTATTCCAGTTAATATTGTTGGCATCTTTTTTCGAATAGGAAGTAACTATAGTTGCTTGAGTTTAGGGCAGGAACTTCAATTCTGTACCACTGGTCTATCTGTCTATTTTTGTGCCACTACCATGCTATTTTTTGTTACGGTGTCTTTGCAGTATATCTTTACATTGGGTGTGGTGATATCATCTAACCTGCTTCTTTTACTAAGGATGGGTTTGGATATATGAGGATTTTTAATATTCCAAATAAATTTGGAGATTATTTTTTCTGTGTCTGAAAAGAATGAAGCTGGTATTTTTATTGGTATTGTGTTGGATCTGTATATAGCTTTTGGAAGTATTGCCATTTTCACGATATTAATTCTGCCTATCCAGGATCATGGAAGATCTTTCCATCCTTTCATGTCATCCTCAATTTCCTTCTTGAGCATTTTCATGTTTTCATTACACAAGTCTTTCACATCCTGGGTGAGTGTTATTCCAAGGTATTTGATTTTATTTGTGGCTATTGAGAATGGGATTGTTTCACTGATTGCTCATTCTGTGTGCATGTCATATAAATACAGAAAGGCTATAGATTTTTGTGTGTTAATTTTGCATCCCGTCACTTTGCTAAAGGAATTTATTACCTTCACAAATTTACTGATAGTATTCTTCTGTCTGTTATAGATAGGATCCTGTCATCTGTGAAAAGGGATAGTTTCACTTCTTCCTTTCCAATTTTTATCCATTTTATGTTTTTCTCCCTGCTTATTGTAAAGGCTAGAACTTCAAGGACTATCTTGAAGAGCAGTGGTGAGAGTGGGCACCATGTCTTGTTCCTGAATTTAGTGGGAACTACTGAGTCCTTCTCCATTGAGTATTATTTGGGCTTTTGGAGTTTTTTTTTTTTTTTTACTTCCATATTGTCCTTTATTACCAGATGTTACTAATAAACAAACAGATGCGGTCAAACGAAATGACTTACATGATAGAAAAGAAAACCAAGTTGGTGTTACTGAACTTTAAAGAGTTAGCTGTCTAGTAGCATTTAAAAGCCAGGTCAAGTGCTCCTGGGCAGTTCCTGTCAACACAGCCCATGTGACGCTAACCACAGCCACAGCGAGAGTGACTGCAGAGATTGCTCTCTGACATGTGGCTTCTC
>PVHP010018372.1:0-33212 GCA_004024765.1 Zapus hudsonius | reverse complement strand
AGTGTGTTCTGTTCTCAAGCTGGGAGCCCTGAAGGTTTTACATGACAACTTGTGACAGTACAAGTGGCCAGATGTGTCGGCCACACTTTGATGCCCATCAGTGAAAAGATGCAAATTCTATCTCTTGAATACAGCACTTGGCTCCGTGGGAACATCCCCAAGTAAACTGGAGCATAGGCTGGATTCATGTGTGAGTCCAGTTTCACTAGCAGAGGAAAGGTTACCATTTCAAAATGCCTTTAGCAACCCAGTCTGCTGATTGATATTGGTGTGGCTATAGCTGAAACAGGTGTTGGGTTCATACATTTGCATCACAAAATGTGTTTCTTGTGGCAGCTGCCCATACAATAATTGGTGCCATCTGCATTTACCTGAAGCCTGGTTTCTAATAGGAATGCAGGGAGTTTGAGCTTCCTAGTGTCAGGGTGCCCATTTGATTCTGATTTGATTCACTTGACAGAAAGATGCCCAGCACTGCCAAGGAAAATACACATGGAAGGAGAATGCAAAAGCAATAACACATGCTGCTCTTTCTTTGTGAATTATTTTTGTTTCTCACTACATAAAACAAAGCCAAGGCCACGACATCTACCAAGCGCTTCTTGTGAGCAGTGTGTGGCGAAGAGCCAGCTAGGGTGGAGAAGCCTCTATCAACACGTTTATAATTCCCTTGAAAGGAACTGCATCCGCTAGATTCTCTCTTTGCTGAATGCTTTGTTACTTTAACGAACTTGTAGAAATTGGAGTCTGGCACACATGCCAATCTCTGTCCCTACTGCATCCCCCAAAAGAGCAGGTGCCATCAAAACTGCAGGGTTACCTTCTAACTATTTCTCACAGGACAGGGGCAAAGCAGGAATTGTGTGAAAGGTTTGCTCCTCAAAATCTGAGACAATAGTAGAGTCCTCTAAATAATTGTCCTAGAACCATAGACGCCATCTCTATTTATTTATTTATTTATTTATTTATTTATTTATTTATTTATTTATTTATTTATTTATTTATTTATTCAATGCCTGTGCATGTGCGCGCATGTGTGTGTGGAGGCCAGAGGTCAATGTCAGGTATCTTTCTGTCAATCTTCACCTTATTCTTTGAAGCAAAGTCTCTCACTGAACCTGGAGCTCATAGATTTGGCTAGGCTGGCTGGCCAACAAAGCCCCAGGGTTCTCCCATCTCTGTCTTCCCAGAGTTGGGATTACAGGTACACACTGCCGCATCCAGCATTTTCGGGGCTGGCGAGCTTGCTCTGCAGTGCTGGGAATTGAACTCAGTCCTCACGCTTACACAGCAAGCATTTTCCCACGGAGCCATCTTCCTGGCCCCAAGGCAGTCCTTTTTCTTCTGTTTCGAGGTAGGGTCTCACCGTAACCCAGGCTGAGCTGGAACTCACTTTATAGTCCCAGGCTGGCCTCGAACTCACAGTGATCCTCCTACCTCTGCCTCCCGAGTATGCCACCATGCCCAGGAAGGCAGTCCATTTTAATGGATGCCATGAAATCATATGACTGTAGATTCAAGACCACTATAGATCTATAATATCAAAAATTGCTGGGCAAGAGATGTGGCTCAGTTGGTAGAATGCTTGCCTGGCATGTAGGAAGCCCTGGGTTTGATCCCAGCACTGCATAGAGAGGGTGTGATGGTACGGTTCTGCAATCCCAGCACTTAGGAGGTGAAAGCAGGAGGGTCGGGGAGTTCAAGGTCATTCTTGCTACATAGTGAGTTAAGAACAGCCTGGGCTATAGGTGACACTGTCAAAAAATACTGCAGGGCTAGAGAGATGGCTCAGCAGTCAAGGCATTTGCCTGCAAAGCAGAAGGACCTGAGTTCAATTCCCCTGTACCCACATAAAGCCAGATGCACAAGGTGGTACATGTGTCTGGAGTTGGTGTGCAGTGACGAGAGACCCTGGCATGTCCATTCTCTCTCTCTCTCTCTCTCTTTCTCTTTCTCTCTCTCTGCCTCTTTCTCTCTCAAATAAATAAATAAATAAATAAAATATTTGAAGAATATACTGCAATAGGTAAACCATTCATGTATTCAACATTTATATTTCTTGTACATACAGGTCCATGAAGACCTTAATCAATTAAAGGAGAAATTACGAAAATTCCCAACTGAGGATAAAATAGAGGCTCTTGACATTCAGCACCTTGAAACTGCAATTCAAAGGACCGAGATGGGATTGAAAGTGAGTATAGCTTCATACTTGAAGGACACATGCTCAGAAGAAGAACACATGGCTCCCACAGGTCCCTGGGGTCTGCAGCAGACTTGGGTGTAGGCTGCTCACTAGCATTCATGTTCATCATTCACTCATTTAGTTATTCTTTTTTATTTTGTTTTTGTGAGGCAGGGTTTCACTGTAGCCCAGACTGACCCGGAACTCACCCTGTAGCCCAGGCTGGCCTTTAGCCCAGTGATCCTCCTACCTCTGCTTCCCTGAGTGCTGGGACTAAAAGTGTGAGCCTCCACTCCAGATTGTTTTAGTTTCTCCATGAGTAGGATTATCGTTAGCTGACGGGTTGACTTTTATCCCGTCCTGTTCCACAAAGATTTAAAGAGAATAGCTAACAGTTTCTTTCATGGCAGCCACTAATGTATGGTTTGATATAAAGAGTTAAAGAGTTTGATGAATCATATTATCAGTCCAGAAGCATGCCTGATTAAAAGACATAATCCCTAGCTCATGCAGATATATTGTTATTCTAAAGAATAAGGATTGACTTTTTCTCCCAATAAATCATTTGGAGATGTTTTTCTTTTGTAATAGTATAATCAAGTGAGTAAAATTAACTAAATATACTATCATAGTCAGCCACACACCCATGGCATGAATCCTCAAACCAGTTATGGGAAGAAAGGATTTATTTGAAGCTATATAATGGTGAAAGAGGCTGGCCCCCTTTTCACAGGTCCAAGCAGAGAGGGAAACCCAGCACCAGAACCATAGACACACCAACAGAACAGGAAGGGGGAAGAGATTTTTTCCCCCTTTATATAGCCTCAGGGTGGAGTCTTGCAATCCTTTCCCAGACTTGTTGACTCCCTGAGTCTCTGGAATTTCCTTCCTGCACTGCCTTCCCAAGAAAGAATGTTTGTTTCTAGCTCCCCTGAGTTTCCTTACATCCTGCCCCCTCCTGAGAGGGCTGCCTTCTTGTGAGCAACATCAGAGACCCACCAAGATTATTACTAAACAAGGTCAAGTTGACAACAAAGCTTAACCATAACATATACTAATTTGAGGTCTGAGAAATAATGAAAGATTTCATTGTTTAAATAGGCCCAAGGGCATAAAGAATCTATTTATTTTTAAGATGGGATAAAAGGGTTTATATCAGGCTTACAGTTTCATGAGAACATTTCATCAGGGTGGAGGGAACATGGCACGCCATCTCCATGTAGGTACTTTAAGTACCGGGCGGAGTTCTGAGGTAGTAAACCTCAAGGTCTGCTCCAGTGACACACCTCCTCCAGCAAGATTCCACCTCCCAAATGGCCACCAGCTAAGGATGGAGTGTGATGTTTTACCCAATCTTCAGACCAAGATAATATTCATTTATGAAACCAGTATGTTTCCTACAAACAAGGTTCAAATAATACCTATCCTCTAGACCTCTGATTTTCAGTGCAGTGTGCTCAGCTCTATCACTCAGCTCCTGAGGCTGTGGGAAATGTGATGTATCTTGTGGCCTCATCAAACTGGCACACCATTGTCCTATATTACCTGGCAGTGAGAGTGCTGGACCCAGCTGGAATCTCCAGATTGGCCATTTTAAATAATCTGTTACCTAAAGGCCAAATGCTTTCCTGAGATGCTTTCTTGATGTCCCTGGAAGAGAAAGACATTACTCCATGTCAGAACTGCCAAGTAGTACCTAGCTGAGCCCTGACTGTCCACAGTGCATGCTTTCATCTGTGGTGTGTGTGTGCCATGGGTCACTCGAGCTCTGGATCTCAAGTTGTTTAGTTTGCTTTTTGGGATAGTCGAAGTCATCTGGCCTTGAGATGCTTAATGATACCTTAGGCATGTAATAACACATAGCATGTTGTGTATTCGGCTTAATTACACAATTCAAAGTGTTAACCTAATGAGATGAAGCAAATTAGCTGAGTATCTTAAGTCCACCATAATGGCCTAAACTTTGACTTTTCTGTAACAGATACACATTGAGAAGTATTTAGAGTTTGTAAACCACCAGGTGTTAATAGCTCCTGTTGATGAGAACGTACAGTCTCCTCTGACTTCCAAATGGTAAGTAAAATAGCCATTCAAGAGCCCAAAGTAAATAAAACTGAAAATAAGTTTTCTCTCTCAGGCAAAAATGACCATAAAGACAAAATTTTCTTGGGTTTGTTCATATTCTAGCAGTTTCAGTAAATGGTTTGCCTATGAAGCGAATGGCAGGATTTGGAGTACATTGAAGTTTAGTGTAGTTTACTTACTCTCTCTCACTGAGGTATAACGTTTGGCACCATGACAGTTACTTCAGGGCCCTACATTTGTGTTTCTTTATTAGTGAAAGAGTTTAAACTCAGCTCCTAAAGGAAACATTTTAATGCAAATTGGTTTTTACACTATTCAGATCAGTAGTACTTTGTTTACAGTTTTTAGTATGCAACATCTGCCTTAATATAAACATAATTTTGGTATCTCTGATAAGTGAAAAATAATAATAAGATTTGATTGAAGTGCCCATTATGTAATATATTCTAAGAGATGATTTATTAAAATTAGAATTGAGTTAAAATGTAAGGAGCCTGGTGTCACCTTGGACCTTCTTACACGCAGGCCTCCTGAGTGAGTGAGTGAGTGAGTGAAAATAGACTAAGCACATGTAAACGACAAATAAGAACCTCTGGTGTGACCCAAACTCAAGTCCAGGTCAAATGTCTGCAATCTGACACCCTTCTCTTTCTTACTCTACAGCTGACTGAAGACCAGGAAACTTGCTTTTCACCAATGAGTTTTTGTGTTGTGTTTGTATGTGCGTTCATGTACATGTACGGGTTCACTCATGGCACAGTATGAATGTGGAGATCAGAGGACAACCTGTGGGTGTAGGTCTTGCTTTCTACCTTGTTTGAAACAGGGTCTCTCTCTTGTTTTCTGCTGTGAATGGCCAGTAAAATCCAGAATTCTCCTGACTCTACTTCCCATTGTGGTAGGAGTGTTGGGATTACAGATGTGTCTGACTTTACATGGCTTCTGGGGATTCGAACCACCATGGTCATCAAGCTTTTGCAACAAGCACTTTTAATCACTAAGCCATCTCCCCAGCCTGGCTTTCCTTCTTAGCAATTAGTACTAAAGGGGAGAATCTGGTGGTTTCAACTGGTAGTGACAAAAGCCGTTAGTTGGCACACAAAGTGTTGTTGCAACCAGCCACTTGAAAACTATAATAAGGGCATGATCAAAAGCAGCATGTTTTCTCCAAGTGGCTCCCAGGGTTTAGTGCAGTGCTCAGAGCAGGCTTCACTATGCTCCCCACTTAGATAGTGACTGTCCTTGTGTGTCCCCACGCTGGCTTTCCCAGACTCCTTTGCTCAGGACACCGTGCACACTGTTCTCAATGTGCTCCTGGGCCAGTGCTCCGGAGCTGCAGCGTAGCAACCATCATTTCTGTGCTGGCGATGAGCAGGGGAAGGAAACAAGGACAAAGTGAGGAACATTGAGAGGAAAGAAGAGGTTTCTGTCACATGGATCCAACCTGTTCTGTGTTCTGTGTTGTTCTGGTGTTACACACAGATCACAGTAATGCAGCATGTCGTAGTTAGCTACACACCTCTGGGATGAATCTTCAAACCAGGCAACAATTTGGGGGAGGAAAGCATTTATTGAAACTACAGATTGAGGGGAAGTTCCATAACAGTAAAAGAGGCTGGCCCTCTTTCATAGATTTGAGTAGAGAGAAAAACCCATCACCAACACCTATACACAGAACAGCAAACAGGAGAGACTAAGGAGAGAATTTCTTCCCCTTTATATAGCCTTAGTGTGGGGTCTTGCAACCCTTCCTCAGACTTAATGGCTTCCTGAGTCTCTGGAATTTCCTTCCTGCATGGCCCACACAGGAAAGGATGTTTAGTTCTAGCTTCTTTGAGCTTCTTTACATCCTGCCCCCTACTGAGAAGCTGCCTTCCTGTAAACATCTTCAGAGACCTACTCAAGATAATTAAAAAGATCAAGTTGACAACAAAACCTAACCATCATACAGCACATGACTGCATTTCAGACGTGCACACTCACACAGGTGCACACACACACAGGTGCACACACACACAGGTGCACACATGCACGGGGAAAGGAGAGGCAGGGTTCACATGACATTGACAAGTCTATGCCACGTGAGGGACACTTAATTATTCCTCCCTTTCCTTGTGGTTATAAAAATTTTCAAACAAAAATATTTGTCAGACTGCATCATTAAATAAAAAACAAACTAGTAAAAACAATTAAATTGCTGATACTATTTTCTTAAATATTAAAATAACTCCTAGCAGGGGCTGGAGAGATGGGTCATCCCTGTGCATGCATGAGGAGGTCTGAGATCTCCAGAACCCACATAAAGGTTGGTGTGACCACAGGCGCCTGTAATCCCCAGTCCTGCCAGGGACCAAAGGTACTGGAATCACCAGAACTCGGGAACAAACGGTATGCTCTGGGATCAGTAAGTGACTCCAGCTCATGGGGCACTCTGTATACACCACACACACATACCATATTACACACACACATGGGAAAAAACCCCCTTACCAGAAAACAAAAATAAAAATTTGGCATAGCAAAAGGGCATCAGGCTATCACAGAGATACAAGTTCAAAAGCCCAGTAATTAAATGAAAATTACCACAACACTGGTAACTGATACACAAATGAAACACAGGAAAACATTAAATCTTATTGGTAAAGTAGAGAAATTCAAACCACCATAACACTCAGGACTGATGAGGGTACAGCAAGATGGGTGCATGTTTACACCAGTGGTAAAATAGTGTAGCACAAAGTTCTTTTTTCCCCCATGGGTGTATATGGAGTGTTATGTGGTGTATGTTGCGTGGAGTGTGATGTGTGTGTGATGTGTTGTACATGTGTGTGTCCTATGCACACACATGCATGTGGAGGCCAGAGGAGAACATTGGCTGGGAATCTTTTCCTCAACCCCAGGCTGGTGTTTGTTTTTGTTTGTTTGTTTGGAGCCCCAGAGATTCTCTGGTCTCCCGCTAGGGCTCCAGGTATGTGTGTCCATACCCAGCTCTTTATGTGGGTTCTGGGGAGCTGGACTCATGGTCTCCAGTGCTGGAGGCCCTCATACTGAAGTGGCAAGAGCTCCAGCACTAAAGTCTTAAAAGCAGCTTTTCAACATATATGAAAAGATTTAATTTTTTTAATTTAGTAATTATAGCTTTAGGAATTAACCTAGGAAATACAGAGAGATACACATTAATCTCAGTGTAAATATGTGCACTTTTAACCATATATCTAATAGCAATAAGTGTGGAATTGCCTTAAATGTCAGCAGTAAAATAAACATTAAATCCATTATAACACATCTATATGTGTTTTATATAGCCACTAAAACTGGTATGTGTAGACATTTTAATGACATGGAAAACAACATATGTTGAGTGGGGAAAAGCAGAATCAAAAACTGTATCTCAATTCAATTCTCAGTATCTAAATTCACATCTAAATACATATTCCATGGAAGCAAAAAGACTTAAGAAATACACGAAGAGACTTTCACCCCTGTAGGTGATATAGGTAGGTATTCTTCCTCTTGCCACCAAGTCCAGCTAACAAGCTTGGGCATTCTGCATTCAACAGACTTGAGAGGGTTCTGCAAGGGGGAGGAAGGCAGCAAAGCAGCTGAGGGCCGAGGGGCACAAAGAAGGGGCACATGGTAGTGAGTTCCCTGATTTTATTTGTTGTTTCCTGCAGTCCACATCTGATACAGCCCTTCCTTCCTTCCTTCCTTCCTTCCTTCCTTCCTTCCTTCCTTCCTTCCTTCCTTCCTTCCTTCCTTCCTTCCTTCCTTCCTTCCGCTATCCATCCCTCCCTTCCTTCCTTTCCAGTATCTTTTAACGTTTCATTCAAGACAGGTCTCTCTCTAAGAGCACAAAGTCCCTTCACTTTTATTTGTCTGAGGATGGTTTTATTTCCCCTTCACTTAAAAATGTGATTGTTATTTATTGGTGTTTGTGTTTGTGTGTGTGTGTGTGTGTGTGTGTGTGTGTATGCGCATGCCTGTGTGTTGGGGTGTGAGTGTGGGTGCATTCGTGCCACAGCGCGTTTGTGGAGGTCGAAGGATAACTTTCGGGTTGTTCCTCGCCTGTCTACCTTCTTGTTTGAGGAAAGGTTTTCTGCTCTGGGTTTTTGTCCTGCCATTCTTTGATGGGCTTGCCTTGAGCTTCCAGTAACTTCTGTGCACTGAGATCACAGAAGCCTGTCGTGCCTTCTGACTTCTTATGTACAGTCTGGGACCAAACACAGGTATTCCAGCTTGAGTGGTAAGTGCTTTAACCACTGAGCAATCTCTCCAGCTCCTCCCCTTCGCCTTTAAAAAAACATTTATGAGAGAGAGAGACTGAGGATGACTATAGGTCTTTTGCTCCTGAAAATGAACTCCAGACACATGCGTCACACTGTGTATCTAGCTTTACTTGGGCACTAGGGAATTGAATCCAGGCCATCAGGCTTTACAAACAAGTGCCTCTTAACCACTGAGCCATCTCTCCAGCCTTATCTTAATACATCACTGTAAACTATGTTTTTTGAGTCTCACTTCAATGTTTTGTTGAATATGAAGTGTTGGAACTGGGTTAACTAGACAGTTACTGTGCAGGTCCGTCTAGCAGTTCTGTGTTTACTGTTAGCTGACTGTGGATGTCTATCCAACTTCTTCCTGGGTCTTTGTTTTTTCCTTCTTTGTTGTCTCTGGGTTTTCTTAGAAACTCCTTTTTTAAAACATATATATTTTTTAATTTATTTGATAGTATGTGTGTGTGTGTGTGTGTGTGTGTGAGAGAGAGAGAGAGAGAGAGAGAGAGAGAGAGAGAGAGAGAGAGAGAGAGAGAGAGAGCCAGGTCTTCCTGCCACTGCAAACGAACTGTAAAACAAGTGTTACTTTGTGCATCTGACTTTATGTGGGTACTAGGGATTTGAACCTGGGCCATCAGATTTTGCAAGCAAGTGCCACTAAGAAACTCTTTTTTAAATGAATTTTAATGGGGATCGGAGAAACAGCTTAGCAGTTAAAGGCACTTTCTTGCAGAGACTGATGGCCTAGGTTTGATTCTCATTACCTACACAGCCAGTTGTACGAAGTGGCACATGTATCTGGAGGGCAAGAGGCTCTGGTGCATCCATCCCCCACACACTCTATGCTTGCAAATAAATGAATAAAATTATTTTTAAAAAATCGAGCCTGAATCTTGCAGTTCTTTCATCTGTAAACCTCCATTATTACACAGGGGCTCTGGATGTGGGGGGGCATGTAGATATCTGTGCTGGAAAGTGCTCTGTATTTCTACGATCAGTTCTCAGTCTTTTGGTGGATTTGTGTCCCTGGACCTTCACAGGTTTTCCACAAGTTTTCCTTAGCATTGCCCTTTCTTCTTCTGGGAAACAGGAAGGCTAGGAAGGCCTGGGACTGGCCAATCCCACTTCTCCAGGCCAGATTAGATTTGGTAAAATACTTTTCCTTGAGAGAAAGCTGACTTTCATCACAGAGAACAAAATCAGAAGTCTGGGGGAGGGAGAGGGATTTCATAAGGGTTACTTCTCCTTCGCCCAGCTGCAAGCAAGACAGAGGCTTCCTCTCTGATCTTCATAGTGAATATGGTGGGCCCCAAAGGTACAATTTATAAAAACACGGAACATCTTAAGACTTGTCCCCTCAGAGGTTTTGGTTCATGAGCTAGTCTGCAGAGCCCGGCACAGCTTGTCAACCAGGGTATAAGTGTTCCTGGCTCCAGCGGCTGCCTCTGCCTGCCCTCCAGTTCCTGTGCTTTATCAGCTGGGAGTCTTTGAACTCTGTTCCCCACTGCTCAGGGCCTCTCTTTGCCCTCTGACCACAGTTTTCTGGTGGATATAGGGAATGCTGCTTTTTAAATTTGTTTTGTCTTTTTTCCTTCTTGTAAGGATGGGAGTGATATCATTCAAGCTCTTTATATGTTAGCAAAGTTCATAAAATTGCTGTTTAGAGATAATTTTATAAAAGTGGGTGTCACCAGGTGTGGTGGTGCACACTTTTAATCCCAGCCCTGGGAGGCTGAGGTAGGAGGATCACTGTGAGTTCAGTGACAGCCTGGGCGAGTGAGTTCCAGGTAAGCCTGAGTGACAGTGAGGCACAATACACATGTACTCGTTCTTACACTTTTTCTTTCTTTGTTTTTACATGGCTCTACCATGTAACTAGCTGCTGACAGTAAGGAAAACCTTTCACCTTTTCTGATATTGAAATCTTTACAATTATAAAATAACAGATGTTTAAAGAATTTAATACTAGCTGTGCAGAAATCACCACTTTGAATATATTTAACATTGGCTATCCTGTAATTTAATTTTATTACATAAAATTCAGCATTGTGTATTTTTCTTTACCAAGAAATATTTTATAGTATAATAATTCTGTCAACTGTTAGCCGTATAAACTGATCCAGAGCTGAGACTTTTTATTCCTGTTATAATGGTCTTTAGCAGACTTTAAAGTTCTTGTACTTTATAAAACAACTATTGTTTTACTGTGGTCAGTGTGCTAAAGAGTATTCTAATTTAGTGTAATCACTGATAGAATATTTTTTATAAACTATAATCTTAACTGGGAAGGATTATTATAAAGTTGCAATTTGATAAGCCTTTGCGATAGCAAATTTGATTTTAAATTCTATTTCTTTTTACTTAGGTTACTTCCAATGGTAGTTGACCAGAAATCATTTACTTTCCCTTTGGAATCTGAGGGTAAACTTTGGAGGCTCCAAAAACAGCCCAAGTCATTTTCACATGCCTTTAAAAGAGCAAAGGTAGGAGCCCATAGAGGCAGAAGTAGTTTAATGATTGCCAGGAGCTTTGGGGACTGGGAGAAGGGGAGCAGAGGGTTGACATTTGTACTGGAGCTAATGAAAATGCTGCAGAATTCTGTAGTGGTGATGACCGTATAACTCTGGCTATGCTGCACATTACAGAGCTGGGTACTTGACAAAAGTAAACTTTATGTAGATAAAGAATTTCTTAACAAAATTGTTCATTTTTAAAGGGATACTTACATCATGTTCCAAATCAGAGCATTAATGAACCATTGCATCCATCCTTCTGCAGTTTCATGTTACTGCTGATTTAGATTGTTCATGGCCCAGTCAGTTTCTATTGCCCAGAATGTCCTTCCAGGAGCAAACTAAATCAGAGCACTATGAAAGGCTTTAAAGATGTGAACAGGGTCCCAGGAGGAAAGTTTTCAGGTGGCAAATGTAAGGTTTGAAAGTGACTGAGACCACTCTGAAAGGAAGGGAAAGCTTTATTCAGAGAAAAAACATGAGCTGCTGGGCTATCTCAACAGGGCGGAGAAAACCAGCTGGGATGGGCAGATTTGGGGATTATAAAGGGAGGTGAGGCTGTGTGAGTCTAGGGACCACTCTTGTAGGCCCCAGGTGGGGGGCCCGGGTGGTCATGTAGTTCTCAGGATGGGGGAAGGAATATCTCTCTGGCCAAACAGACAAACAGATATATATATAGTGGGGGAGGGAAGGGGGACTGCAAGGCAGGCTTTATCTCTACCCCCTTTTTGGGTCTGGTTTTTAAAAAAATATTTTATTTTATTCATTTTCAAGGAAAGAGAGAGAAAGAGAGAGAGAGAGAGAGAGAGAGAGAGAGAGAGAGAGAGAGAGAGAGAGAGAGAGAGAGAAAGCTAGGTCTGCCGCCTTGTGCATCTGGCTTATGTGGGTACTGGGGAATTAAACCCAGGGCCTTAGGCACTGGAAGCAAGTGCCTTATCCCTGCAGCTTCAGTTCTGGAGTTCCCTCAGTGGAGACTGAGGCTCTGCAAGTAGGCTCCATTTTGGGGGCTGAGATTTGACCTAACAGCAAGAAGCAGAACTCACAAGGGTCCTGATTTTGCGTCACTAGGTGCTTTTTCTATGTGCTTCCTGTTTCCTCCTTGTCTTAGTCAGACCTTCCTAACAGCATGTCGCAGATGGAGATGACTGACAGTTCTGGATGCGTGCAAGGCCAAGTGAAGGTGCTGGCAGATCTGAGATCTTGTGAGGGTCTATTTCCTGGCTTGGCACTAATCACATTCTGTAGTGTACAGGGTATGGCCCTCATGAACTCACCCTCATAATCACCTCACAAGACCTCACTTCCTCCTAATCCCATCACACTAGGGCTTGAGATTTCAACACATGATTTTGAGGTAACATGAACATTCAGTGCCTATGACTCTTCCAGAGTAAAAATAGCTCATTTCTTTTGGGTACCAGGTTACCATTGCTTTGGAAATACCAGCTCATTTAATGTTCAGAGGAACCCTAGACAGAAGTATTATCGTTTTCCTTACTTTATTTGGGAAGTGACCAAGGAACAAGGTAGTATATAAGTTGCCCAAGGGAACACAGTTTGTAAGTTCCTGGGCTGCGATTATGAACCCACAAATGCACAGACCTAAAGCTGTGCTCCTATTCCCTAGAGTACTCTTTTCATAATAGATTTATTGAGAGAAAATTCACCCATTCGCCCATTTAAAGTGTTTAATTAGGTGTTCCATTTCAGCATATTCACAGAGTTGTCCATTGATCATGGGGTTCCCTTTATGTAAATGCTTGGATTACCCTCTTTTTCCTTCATCACACCTGAAAGTTTGTAATTGTCTAGTGAATGTATGACTTTTCTATTAGTCTAGAGGATCTCTGCTCACCCATTGGTTCATTGCTAGAGTAAGCCATGGGCCTCTCACTAAATGTTTCCTCAGTGAATAAATGAAAGCACTACAATGATCTCCAAGTGTGTGCTGGTTCCCAAGTTAAATACCAGTGCATTCCGGAGAGCTGCTTATGCCTCAGCCCTCACCCTGGCTGCATTAGATCTGTTCAGCCACTCTCTGTGCTGCCAAAGGTGGCTATAGGCATGCTGGAATGAGGAAGACAGGTCAGGTCCCAGTTGTCTGAGAACTTACATTCTCATGAGGGGGAGACAGAGCATTACTCAGAAAACACCAGATGGTAGGAAAGCTGATGAAGATGAGACAAAGCTGTGATAAAGGGAAATCTAACTTCCCATCTTCCTTATGATTATGTTGAATTTCAAGATTTTTGCCAGGAGCCCAGGAGCCCCACAGTTGTTCCACCAGACCTTCTGGTTTATAGGATTGATGAAACAGCATCTGAAATGAGGACCACTGTAAAATGTATAGTGATTATTACTGGTCCCTCAAAACAAATTTAAGATTTGGTCAGAAATTTATTTTTCCCCAAAGAAAAAAAGTCTCTTACAAATGATCATAATGATTTAAAAAAAAAAAAAAAAGGACAGGTGTGATGGCATGCACCTTCAATCCCAGCACTCAGGAGGCAGAGGTGGGAGGATCACCATGAGTAATTCCAGGTTAGCCTGGACTAGAGCAAAACCCTACTTTGAAATGCCCCCCTCCTGTGTGTATGTACGTGTGTGCGCGCGTGTGCACTGATGAGAACAGTGCCATGTTTCTTGACCCTCTGTGAGCATGGGTGAGCTTTGCTTGGAGGGGCACAGACTGTTTCCCATCCTGACTACCTCCAGGGCCTGCATCCCTGTTGCTGTTTCTCTCTACTATTGGGGACATCTGCTTACAAATGCATAGTTTCTGACACAAAAGAAGGCTCTAATTTCGCATTGTAAAGTCAGTGAGTGCACACACATAAAAAGCTTGTGTTATTAAGTAGTTGTGAAATCCCACTGGGATATTGTCACCTTTAATTGCTTACTTTCAACCTTTTAAACTAAGTAAAACCTGGTTGTTTCTTTAACTCTCTTTTCCCCCAAAGTGGATAGCTATCTTTGGGATTCTACTTCATGCCAAAAAGCTTAGGCGACAAATAATTAGGAGTTGCTCAACTGTAATTAAGAATCATAACAAAGAATTGTTTGTGATGATTTGCTTAAATATAAACTTTTAAAATTAAATTTTAGAATTACATTTATAATTAATAAAAGAAAATATACCTTTAGCTCTCACTTTCTGAAGGTTTCCTCTTTTAAAAAAGTGAATTCAGTGATGTTTTAGTAAAATTTGAATATAAAATTATAATTTCAGTTTACAGATATATTAGTCACTTTTCTCATTGCTATGATAAAAGCAACTTGGGGTGGAAGGGTTTATTTTGTCTCATTGTTCCAGAGTGCAGTCCATCACATGGCAGGGGAGTCATGGGGACAGGAACATGAAGAGGCTGGTCACATCAGATCCCCAGTTGAGAAGCAGAGAGAGATGAGGCTCCGCTCACTTTCTTCTTTTTATTCATTCTGGGCCCCAGCCCATGGGATGGTGCCCCCACATTCAGGATGGGTCTCCCCTCCTCAGTTAAACCTCTCTGAAAATACCCTGATAGACAGACATACCCAGAGATATTTCTATGGTGATTCCAAATTCAGTCAAGTTGACAATAAAAGGTTAACAATCAAAGAAGATAACTGTGGTCGACATCAGTAAGTCTTTCACTTAGTAAATGCTCATCTGAGTTTTCCTTGACATTTATCCATCATACATGCTCTCCCCATAGTGTATCCATAATATATCCCTACTACAGCAGGAACAAGTGAAAACCATGAGGATGCAAAGACAAAGCTAATCATGTCACCTCCATCCCCTGCCAATTTTCCCAGCCCATGGATCCTTCCAGATACTTCTTTGTAATAATATATTCAGTACAGGCACATAAGGAGATAAATTTGAATTTGGATTGTGGTAAATTTATTAATTTTTACTTTAATATTGTTATTATTGCTATTATTATTTAGATAGGGTCTCACTATGTAACCCAGGCTCATGTCCTGTCTCAGCCTCCCAAGTGCTAGGATTATAAAGTGTGTACACCAGGTCCAGGTGAAACATACACACACACTCACATCTTATTTTACTTTATTTCTTAGACAGGGTCTCGCACACCCAGGCTTGCCTTACACTCACTGTGTAGCTAATGAAGACCTTAAACTTCTGAACCCCCTGCCTCTACCTCCCAGAATACCAGCACTTGGGGAGGAAGAGGCAGGAAGATCAGGAGTTCAAGGCCAGCCTGGGCTACTTGAGAGCTTATCTCAGAACAAATACCCTTCTCCCCACCAAAAAAACCACACAAAACTTTCACTCCTGTGGCTGGGAAGATAGTTCAGTGGGTCAGAGCATTTGCTGTGCAAGCAAGCAAGCAAAAGGACTTGAGTTCAATCCTCAGCACCCACATAAAAAGCTGGGTGTGGCCTGACACACTTGTAACTCCAGTGCTGAGGGGGCCATTGACAGAAAAATCAGCGAGGCTTGCTGCTCAACCAGGTTCAGTGAGAGACTCCACCTCAGGAAACAGGCAGATGAGTGATGGAGGCCAGCACCTGACATTCACCAGTGTACATCACACGCACACAGCATGAATACCACACTACACACATACCATAATTTTCACTCTCGTTCATAATATACCCATTTTTTGTTCAATGCATTAGTAGTGGATTTTACACCAAAACATCTTGATAAAGCCAGTACTCCAGAAATCTTCCTGATGCTTATTCTGCTCCTCCCACACTGCCCGTGCACCCCAGGGTGAGAAGCAGAGGATTGCACAGTATTGGACTCTTCATCAGATGTCTACTGAGGCCCTTCTGTGTGCCCGGCGCTCTGTTGGGCACTGGGGATACAGCCATGTTCCTGTTCTCATGGAGATAATTCAGAGGAAGAGATAACTAGGCAGACAATGATAAAATTCCAGGGAAAATGCTGTAATGGAAAAAGTACAAGATTCCATTGGAATGTATAAAGGCCACACAACTCGGACTCAAGAGAAATGGATTTCAGAGAGAGTTTCCTAGAGGTGACATCTGGGGACACTGTGAGTTGGCAAGAACAATGATGGGAATACTGAGTGAGGAGCTTTGGGGGTGAGAGAGGTCATTGGTTGTGTGAGCATTAGGGCTTGAGACTGGCTAGAATTCTGGGCAGCTGAAGGAAGAGTGGTTTAGCCCCAAGTAGTGTGCGTGCATGCGTGCGTGTGTGCGTGCGTGTGTGAATGTAAGTAGCATAGTACAGTATCTGCTATACCATTCCCACTACTGGACTCTTAAGATGTAAGGCTGGTTGTGTCCTGCCACTGTTCACCCCAGACCAGGTCACTCTACGTCACCATCTTTGTACCCTGGAAACTAGTACTTTGTGAAACTCTGCTCAAATTACCATCTATCTCCAGTCCCAAGTCCCAATACCCCACACGTTGTCATTGAAATTACCATTTCACATCACGAATCAAAGTCAATTAGTAAAAGCTCTACTGGTTAAAAGTGCATTTATTGTAACTTTGAACCTATAATAATCTACACTGTGCACATTCTTGTATCACAAAATTTAGAAAAGGCTTCAGGGTTTTATTTCTTCCTGTGGACTCTTCCGGTTAACTTTTTTGCTGACATTTTATGAAAGCATCATTATGCAAACTCTATTTTAATAATCCTGATGTGTGTGCTGGGGAGGTGGCTCAGTGCTTGCCACACAAACACAAAGACCTGAGTGCTGATCCTCAGTTGTCACATACAATCTTGGTGGTATGCGCCTGAAATCCCAACATCGGAGAGGAAGGGGTAGGGAAGCCCTGGGGCTCACTCACTAGCTCATCTAGTCCAATCAGTGAGAGACCCTGTCTCAGACAAGGGGGGAGCCACAGACAAAGACACCTGCATCAAACCCTGTCCGCACACATGTGTGCCTACACACACACAAACATGCACACACACATACCAAAAAATCCTAACTTGTGAGACTCAATATTTAAATCTATTTTTTTGCCTCTTTTGGCTTATAATATATTTCTGAGTCTTAAAAAATACTGTTTTTCTCATTGTAATTGATATCATTTCATAATTTCCTTAGTGGAAATACCCATTTCTGGAAGTTAAAATTCTCAATTCTTTAAAAAGTTATCAGAAGGCATCTATCAAACAACACCTCAGTACCTGCTGACTGCATGAGCTGCTGACATCGGCTCTCTAAAGCTCTGCTTGTTGGAGACACTTCCTGCGTCCACATCTTCTGTGACTTTCCGTGTTAATGCTGCAGCATGATGTAACTGTTTGAAAGACATTTTAAGCAAAAATCTTGCTTAAAATGCAAGTGTCTGGTTAGTTAGGGCACTAAACTCCTTTGCGTTCTAATGTCTAAAGTTGGGAAGTGTTTAGGTTATTAGGGTACGACCCCTCTGAATGGCATTAGTGCTTGATAAAAAAACAGTTGCAGAGAGCTGCCCTGGCTCTTTCTGTGTGGATCCAGGGAGAAAACTGTCCATGAACACCTGGTGTCTATCAGACACCAAATCTACCCAGACTTGATCTTGGACCCCTAGCTGCCACAGCCATGAGAAGCAAGTCTCTGCTGTTTATAAGGCACCCAGCCTGCGTGCAGCACCTTGTAGCATCCCAAGCAGGCTAAGATAGTGCCAAGAATATGTATGAATAACCTCTTTGCCACTTAAATTTAACAATTTTTAATTTTGTAACCTTTGCTATTTTGTGCTTCATCTATTTTTATTGAAATGTTTAAAGTCCACACCTAGTGACATTTCACCTCTTAATGTTTTCAATGTGCATCTTTAAAAATGAATTACTTTCCTATGTGCAATACCATTACTACATCTAATGAGACCAACAACAATTCTTTTTAATTTTTTTTTAATTTTCTGGGGCTGAAGAGATTTCTCAGTGGTTAGGGCACTTGCCTATGAAGCCTAAAGACCTGGGTTTGATTCCCCAGTACTCGTGTAAAGCCAGATGCACAAAGTGGTGGATGCATCTGGAGTTTGTTTGCAGTGGCTGGAGGCCCTGGTGCATCCATTCATTCTCTCCCTCTCTTTTCTTTTAAATAAATAATTTTTTTAAAAAAATTATTTTCACGTATGTGTGTGCCCACACATGCCAGGGCCTCTTGCTACTTGAGCCACTTTTCTGTGTTCAGCTTACATGGGTGGCTTGGGAATTGAACCTAGGCTGGCAGGCTTTGCAAGCACCTTTAACTGCTGAGCCATCTTCCCAGACTGAACTATAATTCTTGAATATAATAAATTTCCAGCTCATATTCAGATTGTCCTAATGGGTCCCCAAATGGTTTTTACTGCTCTTTTATCCCAGCCTGGATCTGTTGATGTTTTTTTCCATTGCATTTGTTTGATTTCTAAAGCAGGGGCATCTAGTTTAGTTTCTTCCTGTGACCTGCGTTTCGACTGTTCAGAACCTGAAGCAGGCCCAGAGCGAGGCAGCACGTTGTTAGAATACAGGCTCCTATCCCAGCTCCACCACTTCCTGTCTCAACTCCTCTGTGCCTCAGCAACTTGACTGCAAACTGGGAGTGATGCTAGTCCGCATCTCCTAAAGCTGGGCTGGAGAGATGGCTCAGTGGTTGAGGCACTTGCCTCCAGTGCCTAGGGCCCTGGGTTCAGTTCCCCAGGACCCACGTGGGCCAGACCCACAGGGTGGTGACCCTGGTGTGCTCTCTCTCTCTGCCTCTCTGTCTCTCTCTGCTTGAAAATGAATGAATGGAATATTAAAAAAATGTCGTAAGAGCAGATGCACTTATATGTGCAGTGTTTACAACAGCGCCCCAACAGTGAGGGCTGTGTAAGTACTAGTTGTTCATCTCTGTCATCACCTCCAAGTGTGTCACCTCTGACCTCTGACCCCTGAGCTGCTGCATCCCAGGGCAGCCAGCTCACCCCACTGACCTCTTCTGACTTCACGGTTGATCACCCTTCTTGTCCCTTTCTTCCTCAGCTAGACTAGACTATGGCCCATGGTCCATCGACAGCAAACTCATGCATTCTCAGTGACCTGCCCCAGTTCTGCCCTGTGAGGCTGGGCAGTGTTGAGGGTCGGCTCTAGGGAACAGTTTGCTTTTCTGATGAAGGGGAGAGTCTTTACAACATGTGATGGACAGCACCCCTGCCCTCTCTGTCTGTCTGTCTGTCTGTCTGTCTGTTTCTCTCTCTCTCTCTCTCTCTCTCTCTCTCTCTCTCTCTCTCTCTCTCTCACACACACACACACACACACACACATACACACACACATATACACACAGGATTTCCCCTTGTTTAATGCCAGATTCTGTGGTTCAGTTTTGTAATAGTTCTCTCACACAATCCTTGTCCATCTTTCCTCCATTGTGTTTGCCTGACAAATACGAGCCTACCTAAGACCAGCCACCCACCTGTCTAGGTTTGCATCTGAGCAGCCAAGCATGGCTGGGGTACATCTCATAGTGGATGTTGACCGATCTCACTTTAATTTTGTGACCCAGAATTTTAAGTGGATGCTAAACTCAGCCTGGAAATGCTGCCACTTTTATTTACCAAAATCACGCTCTCGTTGAGAAAGCTATTCTCTATTCCTCCCCCTTCATAATAAAATCTTTGATTTTTAGCTAGAGATATCTATAACTGCATCACATAGACTGCAATCTCTACCTTCTCTTACTATTGGTCATAAGTATGTAAGTACTGGGCAATGAAATGGAAGGGGAACTATTATAGGCAATTTTCAGGAAACCTTAAAAGAAACTGACTTGAGGTGGTACACGCCTTTAGTCCCAGCACTGGGGAGGCACAGGTAGGAGGACTGCTGTGAGTTTGAGGCCACCCTGAGACTACATAATGAATTCTAGGTCAACTTGGGCTAGAGTGAGACCCTACCTCAAGAAAGGAAGGAAGGAAGGAAGGAGAGAGAGAGAAAGAAAGAAAGAAAGAAAGAAAGAAAGAGGAAGAAAGAGAAGAGAAGGGAAGAGAAGAGAAGAGAAGAGAAGAGAAGAGAAGAGAAGAGAAGAGAAGAGAAGAGAAGAGAAGAGAAGACAGAAGTACAGAGGCCCTTCAGATCACAACAATAAGGCAGTCTTAACTCACCCACCATGACTCGGGGAACTAAGCAAAAGAGAGGGCTGAAAGACTGTAAGAGTCATGGTGAGGGAGAATATCCAGAGACATGGCCCACCTCAGCAATAACATACATAGGCTATGGGGGTGGAACCTGGCTGCCTCCTGTGATATCCATAACCCCCTACCCCATGGATTGATCCAGTAAGCCCACTGAGGAGGATACCCAGTGAATTGGGGACAGGGAGGAGAGAAATGGGGATACCAATAAATTCTTTGCTAATACAATGTATCTAATTGTGGACAATAAAGATATCAATTAAAAAAAAGAGAAGAAACGAAAAACTGACTTGTGGTTTTTGACCCTTTTCTTCCCTTGTTATATTTTGCCACCAGAATGAGATTGTGATGGCTGAACCTCCAGCAACAATCCAGACCAGAAGGAGGGAACCCACAAATTATGTACTGAGTCCTTCATGGACTTTCCATCTTAACAATCCACCTCTGGACTTCCTGTTCAGCTAATTTCTGTTTCATTTACCAACCTTCTCCCAGCATTCAGTCATACAGACAGATTACCTCCAACCTTTCCATTACCAGATCCACTGATCTCTGTATGTCCAGATTTCCACTCATCTGTCTTCTTGTTGTAATGGAAGCACTTTCCAGCACTGTGAAAGTCGGCCTCTAATTAAGGGCTTAGCTTCTGAAGTTGTGCCCTCTCCCTTCCGGGCTCAGTTTCTCCACTTGGGCCTCACTGTAATTAGGATCTCCTCGGCAGAGCTGTCCTGGGCTGACATATCCAAGGTAGTTTCCCACTATCTCAATCCCATTGTCCTAGTGTGTTTTATTTAGAGTACTTATGGCCGTCAAAAATTAATTGCATCCCTATTTGGGAAGCTGGGGAAATGGCCCAGTGCTTGCTCTGCAAGCATGAGTTCCTGAATTCAGAGCTCCAGAACCCACATAAAGCCAGACACTATAGTGGGCCTTTGTAACCCCAGCACACAGATGGAGACAGGAGAATCTCTGGGCCAGCTAGCCTGGAGAATGCAGCACTGAACACCGAGAGAGCCTGTCTCAAACAAGGTGGAAGGTGAGGACCAACACCCAAGGTTGTCCTCTGACCTCCACGTGTGCACCATGGAATTCACATGCCTGCACTCTCACACACACATCAAACAAAACACGCACAGGCATGCACACCATACACAAATACAAAAATAATATATCTACTTTTATCTCTATAGACTGATCCCTTTCATTCCCATATATAAAACCCATTTTGGCAGAGACTTTATCTTTCTTGTTCCCAATATGGATCAGTCTCTCAGCAAATGAATGAATGCTTTAAGAACAGAAAAGCCAAACATGGGGCTATGGTGGCTCAGTGGGTAAAGTGCTTGCTGTACAGGCTTGAGAACCTTAGTTTAGACCCCTAGCACATAATGAGCTGGGCATGGTGGCACATGGAGGCAGAGACAAGAGAATCCCTGGGGCTTACTGGATAGCTTGTCTAAGTTCATATCTCCAGAAAACTAGTGATGGGTGGAGAGTGATAGAGACCTTTGGCCTCCATGTACATGGCATGTGTACATGCATGTGTTCACATATTAGCATACGTAGTCACAGAACATACCACATATACACATCTAATGACAATGCTGGGGAGACAGAGACAGGCAGGTTCCGTGACTTTGAGAACTCTAGACCAATGAGAGACTATGTCTCAAAAAAGGTGGATGCATTCCTGAAGAACAAACAGTACCAGAGGGTTGTCCACTGGGATTCACACAGCACACATCAGTGCACATGCACCCACAAACATCCATGTGCACCTCCACACACAAACATGCATGCACACACTTAAAGAAAATTCATTTTTGAGTAGATACAAAAATGCAGTAAATCTATGTGATCACTCAGTTTTAATGGTTACCATGATTTTGCCATTCTTTCCCTCACCTCTTTTGGACAAAATAATTTTTTTCACATTTTGTTTATGTATTTAAAAATATTTATTTATTTATGAGAGAGAGGCATATATATGTATATACATGTATATATATATATATGTGTGTGGAGAGAAAGAGAGAGAGAGAGGGAGAGAGAGAGAATAGGCACACCAGGGCCTCTAGTCACTCTAAATCCATGCACCACCTGGCTTTACATGGGCACTGGGGAATTGAACCAGGGTCCTTAGGCTTTGCAGGCAAGCAAGCACCTTAACTGCTGAGCCATCTCTCCAGCCCCTGTTTATGTATTTTTGTGTGGGTGTGGTATTCAGGTGTGTGTGGAGGCCAGAGGTCAAAACTGGGCTGTGCCTAACTTTTACATGTATACTGGGGATCTGAGCTCAGGTTCTCATACTGCATGACAAGCATTTTACTGACTGAGCCTACCCATCCCAAATGTCTTTCTCTCTTTTTTTTTTAATTGAGATAGGGTCTTACTGTGCAGCACAGGCTGGTCTCAAATTCACAGCAATCCTCCTATCTCAGCCTTCCAAGTGCTGGGACTACATGCCAGTACCATCACAACCAGCTTGCACAAAGGCTTTTAAAGCAAATCCCAGATGTTAAATCAATTTACTTCATAGTGTGATCCTTTTTTCTGATAAGGATTTTTTAAAATTGTTTTCCCATCTGACAATGTCAACAATTCACTAATGTGTCCATGCTTAATTTTCCCCAATTATATTAAATTTGTCTTTCAACTGTTTGTTTGAATCAGGATGCAAACAAGAGCTGTATCTCATTTTATCCCTGACAGTTTCCCTCATTTAAAACATGCCATGTGTTTGTTGAAGAAACAAGGTCTTTATTGGTTACTATCCTCTGCTGTGCTCAAATACCTTATCAAAAGCACCTTAAGGAAGGAAGGGTTTATTTTGACTCATAGTTCGAGGTTCCAGTCCACCATGGCAGGGAAGGCAGAGCATGAAACAGCTGGTCACAGGGCATCCAATCAGGAAGCAGAGAGAGAGGAATGCTGGTGCTCAGCTAGCTCCCTTCTTTTTATATAGTCCAGGACCCCAGCCCATGGAATGGTGTCACCCACCCATAAAGTGGGTCTTCCCACCTCAATTAATCTAATCTTAGATGATCTCTCAGAGTCTGGCCAGAGGCTAATTTATCTAGATAACTCCTCACAGACAGGCCCAGAAACTAGTTTCATAGCTGATGCTAGGTCCTATCAAGTCGACAATCAATATAAACCATTATGAGGTCATTTAAAATATTATTTATAAATTTAAAAAAATATTTATTTAGTTGAGAGAGAGAGAATTGGCATGCCAGGATCTCATGCCACTGCAATTGAACTCCAAAAAAATGTGCCACTTTGTGCATGTGGCTTTATGTGGATACTGGGAAATCAAACCCTGGCCTGCAGGCTTTGCAAGCAAGTGCCTTTAACCATGGTCATTTTTTCATAACAGTGCTTCCCATAGTCTGGATTCAGCTGGTAGCAATCTCATGGTGCTATGGTATGGGATATTCTGTCCTTGGTCCTTCAGGCAGGAGTACTCCCCAGGAGGTGGGAGGACTTTCTTCTGCAGCACATCGAGAGGCACTCTTTTCCTCTTTCATTGATACTGAGATTGGTCAGTGAGTCCAGGATTGGTGAGCTTTCTCTGTCCTTTATCAGACTCGTCAGCAGCCTTCCACCCGGTGGTCTCAGTGGCCCTCAATAGCTGCCGGACTACATTATTGCCTTAGGGGCAGCGGAGTAGTGATTCTGATATTCCTGTAGCCCTTAGTAGCTTCTAGAACTTCCTCAGCAAGTCTTTGGTAAACATAAAAAAAGACCTGAAAAATATTTTTCAGGAGAAGTAGGATACGTGTTTGATTCCTTCTTTTATTTATCCATTTTCAGATTAATTTATCAAATTTATCGCTAGGTTTTTTGTGGGGAGAATATTGAGGATTCATGGAGTTGTATTATATTTGAAGTATTTCAATCCATTTCGGTCATTAACTTTTTGGCCAGTAGGAACTCCTTTCAAGTTGTTCCCTGAACAGCACTTCATAATTTCAAGACACTCAACAGACATCAGTCATTTGAACCTCACCAACAGCGCTGCGAAGTCTAGTATTACCCCCCATGTTAATAAATGAGAAATCTACATTATAGGGCTCTAACTGGGACTTGACGCCTATTGTTCTTTCTGTCATGTATGATAATAGTTGAGAGAATCAGTTAAAGGTGGCTGACTTAGTTTCCTATTTGTCTCTCTTTGAGATTAAATGGCAGATGCCCTTTACCAGTGGGAATACGATATTAAGCAACATCCACGTTTGAGGGCACTGCTTGCAGCAAGCCCTGTTGAGAATCATGTTATGCCGGTCATACTGTAACTTAGTAAATGGCCTCTCTCAACTTTGTTTGTGAAGCATTTCCATTTTGATTACTCTGTGTGGGCGCCCCTGCTCAGATGTGTGTGGTTTTTACAGTCTGTCCATGTCTAGGGAGCTGCCATTGCCCGCTGCCTAGTGTTTTTAATTCACAAGTTCTTCTAAAAAGCAGCCTTGGCTTCTTGAATCCCAGCCTCAGTTTTAATAGCATAAGCCATTTCCTTCTTCTATAGCTTTGTGGGCATAGTAATAAAATAAATACCACGAAATCACTGATGAGATGAAAACGGAGCTCCCTGCTTCTGTGCAGCCATGTAGGTAAAACAGTAATTGGCTCCGATAATAACTTCTGTTCTTACGAACCAAAGTCTAAATGAGAGTCACATTTGATAAATCTGCTTGTAATTACTATCAAAAAAAGAGAGAATGCAAAGTGTAAATTGTTGAGTGACTCAAGATAGAGGAAATAAATGGCTTTTTCTTGACCAACTTAAGAAAAGTGTCTGAAGTTATCTCTAATATTTCTCTTCCTGTTGGTAAAAAAGGACCACCTTCCAGAGTATGCTTTTCTGCTTAATTGAATGATTAATTTCCTTTTTTTGTTTTTATTAAATCTATAATTACTTTTCTTGAGAAAAAATTCTCATTATTAGACTTATTAATATAGTCTGGGCTTGAAAGAATTTTCCTAAACATACCTAAAGAGTGTTTGTAAGACAAATGTAGGTTTTGAATATTTTAATAGTGACTTTCAGTGATGTCATTTGCTATGTTAATATCTAAATGTAGTTGCTTGCAATTTTTTAAAAAATATTTTATTTATTCATTTTTTCAAGTAGAGAGATACAGAGAGAGAGAGAGAGAGAGATAGAGATAGAGAGAGCAAGAGCACCAGGGCCACCACCTTGTGGGTCTGGCTTAATGTGGGTACTGGGGAATTGAACCAGGGGCCTAAGGCACTGGAGGCAAGTGCCTTAACCGCTGAGCCATCTCTCTAGCCCTGCTTTCAATTTTTATTTTCATTGCTGGACATCCAACCCAGGGCCTCTCGCAAGTGACGCATGCATTCTACCATTGAGGTGCATCCCTAGCCAAAAGGAAATTAAGTCATGCAGACTATATATTATTATTGCTTTGATATATACATGCTTTGGTGCCAAAATAGTGACTATTAGAATATTAATAGTTTAAATCAATATTATAACTTTCCATTTCTGTTGGATTTCTATTTACATACTGTTTTGCAGAAATGTCCAAACGAGTAGAAAATAATTGGATTTTAAAGCCAGTGCTCACAGTGAGTTTGTAACTGATCATTTCCTCCCCACACAAAGTTGATGGAGCTTACTGAAACTAAGAAAACCGCCCTGGTCCACTGAGCCAATGACCCCAGAATTAAAAAGTTCTAACAAAGCTTAGACATGATAGATGAAGCTATTACCATCAACTGTATCCGCAACACACATTTTTAAAGCACCCTAATTACAGAAACTGCATCCAGTCAATATAATACATATTAGCAATTTCCCGATCCTTGGTAGAGTGGAAATTATTCTGAAACTTTAATTAAGAAAGAAAAAATTATGTTCAGGTATTAATTTCAATAAAAGAGGCATTTGGTTGCCTGCAACAATCCTGGAGCAGTGCTGTGAGTGTGGCTTCCACATAGGAGGAAAGCCATTCATAATTAGCTCTGCGTTCCTGCTGTCATCACGCATGCTTGTTGGCGACCTGCATCTCCACATGGGTGAAATGAAGAGGACAGGTGAGGGCAGTTATTTGGAGGTTTGGTTACTAGGAAGCTATTTAAAAAGTAGATGGAAGGGTTGCTGTGTGTTAAGAAATAGCTTATCTAGACAGGATACACTCCCCACATATTTCTGTAGCCTTCTTCTTCACTTTGATCCTTGGCTGTTTATGGATGCTTATGGTCAGACACATAACTGAACTATCAACTAATCTGTCTGGCTACTGGCTAACAATCAACATCAGATCACGTTCAGAGCTAAGACACTGAACAGAGCCTAAATCACTTTTTCAAGTTGCTCACAGTACCTTCAACTTCCTGTAAAAAAAGTTACAGGCGGGAGGGGCTGGAGAGATGGCTCAGCGGATAAGGTGCTTGTCTGCAAAGCCTAATGGCCCCAGTTTGATTCTCCAGTACCCATGTAAAGCCAGATGTACAGTGGTGCATACATTTGGAGTTCATGTGCAGGGGCTTGAGACCCTGACACCTCTCTCTCTCTCTCTCTCTCTCTCTCTCTCTCTCTCTCCCTCCCTCCCTCCCTCCCTCCCTCCCTCCCTCTCTCCTTGCAAATAAATAATATTAAAAATGTTACAGGGGCCAGACGGATGGCTCTGTGGTTAAAGGTTCTTGCTTGCAAGACTGCCAACCTGAGATGACTCACCAGCACCCATGTAAAGTTGGACACAAAGTGGCACACCCATCTGTGATCTCAATGCCTACTTCAGTGGGAGCAGGGCCAGGAGAATCCTGATGCTTGGGGGCCAGCAGCAAAACAAGAGGCAGAAGGAGAGGACACATACCCCAAGGCTGTCCTCTGAAGTCCACACGTACACTGCATACATATACACACACACCTATGATACAGGCCATGCATTGTGTTTCCATTTATATGTAATATCCAGAATAGACATATTCGTAGAGGTAAAAAGTTGCTCAGTGGTCGCCTGGGGCTGGGGAAGGTGGGACGAGAGAGCCAGTGGGTTTGAGTTCTCATTGGGGAGGGGTGAAAATGTTCTGGAACTAGATAATAGTGAAGAGCTTGTCCAGCTTTGTGAATAAACTATAAACCACTGAATTAATACTTTAAAAGGGTGTGTTTTTGGTGTTATATTATGATAAAAGGTCACAAAAGATTTTAGAAATTATTGGTAATGACATATTCCTTCTTACGTGCCAAACTACCTCTTAGCTGAAATCATAGAATGCCAAAGCTGGGAGACAGCTCCTCCTGACATGATCTTGTCTAACTGCTGCATCTTACTAATGAAAAGCTGACTTCCAGAGAGGTGACAGGACTTTGCCAAGTCTCACCCAGCCATCCAGGACAGAGCTCGGCACCTAGGTCTCCTGATACCTTTCCAGTATTCCCTCCTGTGATTTCCTTTTAAGCATCTTGGCAGTAACTGATTGGATTCTTTTATAATGAAAACTAGGTGGCTTGAACAGGAGCCTTGTTTTTCTTTCCTAAAGAAGGCACAAATCACTCTTATAGATAGCAAAGTCTCCGTGGAGAAGTAGATAAATTTGTTGTGGCAAATTTATCAGGTCCAAACTGAGATGTACCTTTAAGTGTCCCCAGAGGAAAGCGGCCACATTAGCAGACCAAGAGAGCCCTCTACCTGTGTATCTGGGGCATAGGTTTCCTCCACAAGATCCTTGACCTGGAAAGCTAGAAATAAATGGAGACCAGGTACACTGTCTTTTATCCAGCGTGGATGGCTTCAAGCATTATTTCTGAGCATCTCTATGAGAATGCCAGAGGAGGCATGGAAGAGAACTGCACAAGCTCTTCTTCTGTGAAGAAAAGGAATCAATTAGTAACCAAAATAAAAGATCCCAATAGATTTTATTCCAGTGAAAATTATGTAAAAATAATTATTTTCAAAGACCTATATATTCCTCTAAGCATATAAAACATTAGTATTTTTGTTCTTCCTGTTTGAAAGTTTCATTGTTTCTTTGTTTCAGCCAAAGATAGAGTTGAGTGTAAAAATCTTGCGGGATCCTGAAAACATCCACCACAGAGCGGCTGTCAACGCCAACTATGGAGTCAGCCTGCCATATATTAATCAGAGAAAAGCACATGTAAGTAATGGGTTGGCTTCATGAGCTCTTCATTTTTAAAAAGAATTTAAAGACACTTATTAGTAGTGTAAGATATAATGTACATTTTAAGTAAGACTGTGATTCTTTTGTCCTTGGAATTTTTTAAAATGAAGCAGCGTTCATTCTGTCTATAATTAGTCATGATTAGGAAAGCACAGACCTATTTAAAAAGAGCTATTTATAGCTCCCTCAGGTTTCCCTATTTTGATTGATATTCCTAAATAATCTGGTACCATAATTTTAATGAGGAGGAAATAATTGGATAACAAAAAGAACTACTGGAGAAATTTTTTAAATATTTTGTCTGTTGGATAGCAGGCTTACCAACAAAAAAGGCCAAATGAACCATACACGATGTCCTTTTCAAACAGTGTGTCCTCCCTCATGTAGTATGTAAAAATAGAAGAAGAGTATTCAAAATCTGAAGGGACCAGTCTTTTATGTCAGCAAAATAATGAGAGGAAAAATAATCAAACGTCGACTCACATGAAGGGATCTCAGAATCTACCTTGTTTTGCCACGGACCTGCTGTTAACATGTCCCAAGGCAAGGGTTGTCTTTCTGTGCCATGGGGTTTTCTCAAGAGACTGAAGAGCAGTGCTTCATTCAAATGGGAAAAAATTTTGAGATCATTCCTAACACTCTAAGCAACTCTGAGAGTGAAATCCATATACTTTAAAATGCATTTATTACCTTTGGTTCTCAAAGCTCTTAAATGTGTATTTTGGTGAAATTAAAAGTATGAACATGATTAATTTTAAGATTAGATTGCAAAGCCATTTCTAGCTTGCAGAAGTCTCAGATTAATCTTCCAAATTTCCCTCACCAGACATTTTCAACTACCTACTTCATTCATGTCACCCACCCAGAGATACATTCTCAGCCTCTTTATATGAGCTTTATGTTATTCTAACAGGTTTGGTTTAAGAGCACTTTATCATACAAATACTTTTATAGCCTAAGAAATAACCAGAAAGTTAGATATTTTTATTCTTGCTGAAACTTTATTTAAAATGTCAGTGTGAATAATGTGAAGGTTTTTTTTTTATCTGCTTCCCATAAGCCCCAAAGCCCTTGAAATAAAAATATTGTTCTTCTGACTGTACAAAGAGCAGCAGATTTCTGCCTGGTTGTTGTTGGTTTTCCTCTTCAATCCAGAATTAATATTGGCTTAGCTGGCAGAGTCAGGAGGCTTTGCAGCCTGAGGCGATAACTGCATTTCATGCAAACTTTGTGATGAATCTGTAAGTTTCTAAAGGCCTACCTTGAGATGTAGCAGGGATCATGGTCTGCTTTATGACTCTGAGAGAAGTCAGTCTTAAATAAGGAATTCAAAGTTACATCCTAAATCTGGGGTAGAATCTTAGCTATTTGTTATGTTTTTAGTGTATTTCCAAATATAATGAGGACTGTGGCGATTGTGGGTGCTTATTCTTGGAACAAAGAGGATATGAGAAACCCTTGGATGATAGAGATAACATATGCTTATTTATTAAAGATCCTTTTTGTTTATACAGATGTACTCCATAAAAGCCTATCCCATTTGACTATAGATAATTCTCAGTTGTTTGATCTTTGAACTGTTTCTAGTCTATCCTATTACACATAATGCTGTGATAAACATCCTTATTAGTAATGTCATAGTAAATTTTTGTCTACATGTCTGATCATTTCCTTAAGATAGGTTTAAAAAAAAAAGACAGGGTTCCAGAAGTGGGAGTACTATGAAAAAAATCTATTTTGTTAAATCTACTTTAACATTGAGGTGCACATTATGTCTATTTTGCTCAAATTTCCAATCAAGATAATTGACCCTATCATTTCATGTTCATCTAGATATATGACAGCCCAAAGTGTAAAGCAGGGTTCTCATTTTGGATTTATGAAACGGCAATGTTCAAAAAGTCCTTTGAGGGAGGCATTTGGGTATTTTAAACAATCATGTAGAACATTTGAGGGTAGACTACAGTTGTGGTTTTCCACTTATCAAAATGTGTTTTTTTTTTTAACCCAAACCCAGGCGATGTGTCTAGCCTGGTGATGCACAATTAGGAAATCAGCATCAAGGCAAATGGCCTTCTAGAGCGTTTCTAAACACTCAGAAGGGATTACTTACTCTCCGCTCGCTGAGGGCCATGTGTTTCCCTCCTTCCAGTGAAACTTGAACAGCTTGTCAAAAGCCTGTAAGTAAATCTCGGGCATTTTTGACAGAGCAAATATGAATACACGGCTGCCAGTTTCCAGCACTAGTTCTCAGAAGCTGGTGGGATTTCCCATCAGATGGACAGGTGTAGCCTTCCTGACCACCAGGAGATGATGGAAGATGGAGGGGCTCCCCCAGCTCCCCGCATACAGACATATCACAAAACTGCCTTTGGAACATCAGACTCCGTGAGCCCATTATTCAAGATCATTTCATAAAGACGATTAAAAGTAAAACTCACTAATGATTTTAGTATCCTAAATGTGCCAAATAAAACCCAGACAACCTGGTACCTGTGGAGGTCCTCATTGGTATGGAGAGGCAGGAAGAAACTCCTGGTACTGCTTGGGGTTTACTCACTAAGTTCCAGTTAGTCTTTCTAATGCAGCGCACTAAATGATCTACGGAAAATTTGACTTTGATTTATTTTTTTAAAAAATAAAAAGGGTTTCTTAAAAGGCTGGAAACATGTAACTGTTAACATGAATTTTAAAAGAACGATTATGAATGCATAACAAAATAGCCAAACAGAATATCACTTTGAATTGGTGCACAAATAGCTCTGATTATAACAGTTATGGCCTAGAAAAAAAATCATAAAAGCATTTTTTTCTCTGTGGCAAGATATGAGTTGCTGTAGAATTATACCAGTCCTTTGGTCCCACTTTCCAAATAAATAAATATATAATGCCATGTAAACTTAGAATCTTTTATTTATTCATGAGGTTGAATTTAATACTATGATGATTTCTCGGTTTTATGAGTCATCCGTTATGCAGTGTTTTTCACCAACTTAGTCGGGCAGCAACCACACCTCACAAATCATGGCTTCATTCTTTACTGTTTCACGTGGGGTGTGCACAGTAATCTCTCTCACTGAAAGCACAATCATTTCTGAAATGATGAAATGACAGAAAGTGAGGCAATTGTGTTAATGTCAAATGATTAGAAGTACCAGAGACCAGTGTGTGTGTGGGGTGGCGATTTCAAAACATGATTGTGTTCTAAACCCATGCATATGGCCACAATTACAGTCACAACATAATTTGGCAATGGTAGCAGAATTAGATTTAAACAAATTGATGTTACACTGCAGTAATTCAGAATGAGCTTGTTGCATTTATAAACCATAACAAGAAGCAGAGTGAATTAATAAGCCTCCTTGTCACTAAAAATAAAAAAGGGAATAATTGCTGAGATGGAGTTAACTTAACAGATGACTAGAGTCAGCATCCTTTCAGCCTAGATCTGGGGAAGTGAAGGTCACCCCCATCGCCCGTGACAAAGAGGGAACATTTTGTTGGTAAACAAATTAATCTTTTGAAAGGTCGCCATTTGTTTTAAGTTTTTATCCAGTTCTTGTCATCTGGAATTGGAGATTGACTGTCATCTCACCAGGCAGGGGTGCACAAAGCCGCTTCCGCACGTTTCAGCATTCCTTGACAAAACTCGGCGCCTGATTGTGATGCTATGGGCTGCTGGTTTACAGCTGTCTCCGGACAGGAACGGAGGCCCACCCCTGAATTCCAATAAGATGGGCCGCATATTCCGCCTGCTGTAAGCTGGCCCTCTGCCCACAAGTAAAATGTACTGTAGTTCAAGCCAGCAATTATCTCTTTCCCTTCCTTCTGTGCCGCTTCTGTTCCCGTTTTCCACAAACAGATGTGGGTATTCACTCAAGTTCAGCATCTATTCTTTCTCACACCTGCCGGGGCAGGATTTTTGACAGAGGTGGAGTTGGAGGGAACTAGCAGCAGTCAACAGTCAGATATAATTTCTTTGAGAGCAGTTTAAAAAGAAAATGTTGATTTTTTTTTCCCCAGGAAATGTGGAGTCAGCATCTTGGTCCCCCCCCCCTTTCCCCAGGAGCATTTGGTAAATTAAATTAGTCGAACAAAAGAAAATAGCTTTTAAGACATTCTGAAATGCCACATCCTATTTATGACACACGGTCATTACCCAAGGACCACGATGGCAGGCACGGGGTCCCTGCTTCCATCACTTGCACACGCCTTCTCTTCAGGCGGCTTAGTTAGGGAGAGCTTTGGAAAGCACCATGTGCCTTTATGCCCTTCCTCACTCACCAGCCAATAGGGTAGCTGAGGCCATGTGATGGAGGGGTGCACTGTCTGTGTACAGTATTCTCAGAGCAATGACAGAGCCCAAGACAGTGTTGTGACACTGGCCTGTGTCCACTGCTCTGGGGTGGGAGAAGCCCTTAGAGGCCATGCCTTCATCATGCTGTTCTTGCCAGAATGAGTTCTCCAACTTCTTCCTGATGCTTCTGTGTGAAGATCCTGTGCGCATCTCCCAACCAACCCAATACTGAGTCACACTGCCCAGTCAGGGATGTCCTAGAAACAACCTCCATTTCCTCAAATGAAGGCAGAGTATCTACCTCATAGGATGGTATTGGTACTGAGTTGTAGATGAGTTCATTCAAGCCACCTAGCAGAGGTCCTGGTACAAAGAAAGGCTATTAGCAATCCTCATATACAATTTACATTTTTGCAGGGTCCAGGGGAGGGCAACAGGACATTGCTGAGGGCTATTCCAAAGATACGGTTTAATATTTGATGTGATAATGCCTTCTTTCCCACACAGATGTGAGGACAAAGACCTTGTTTCTCTGGTTTTCAAATCCTCCACTGTGCCAAACAGTGCTTTACCTCCAACAGGTACCAAAGGAGAGCTGGCCTGTCCCCTCATCATCCAGTCTCC
>PVHP010018371.1:21303-33202 GCA_004024765.1 Zapus hudsonius | reverse complement strand
AAAGTATGTGTGTGTGCATGTGCTTGTGAGTGGTACAGGTGTGCATGTGCCACAGTGCACGTGTGGAGGTCAGAGGACAACTTCAGGTGTTGGTCTTTGCCTTCCATCTTGTTTGAGGAGGGTCTCTATTTCACTGCTGTGTTAACAGAATAGCTGTCCTACAAGTTTCTGGAGGATTCTCCTATCTCCACCTCCCATATCACTGTAGTCTTACTGAGATTACAGATGTTCACCCTACAGCATCTGGCTTTGTGCAGGTTTGGAGGATCCGAACTCATGTACTCATGCTTGTGTGACAAGCTTTTTATCCATTAAGCCATCTCCCAGCCCTCATTTTATTTATTCGACTTTTATTGGCAGCCTCCATACTTATACAATATACCATGATCATAATTCCCTCCCAGAACCCTCTTTGTCCCCCTGCCCCTCCACTGAATCTTTTCCAACTACTCCCTCCTCTAGCTTGAGGTCATCGTTTTTCCCTCCTGTTATGCAGGCCTCATGTAGGTAGTGTCAGCCATCGTGAGGTCATGAATGCCACAGCCACTTTGTGCCTGGAAGACAGCATTCCAGAGCACTCCTCCCCTTCCTTTGGCCCTTCCATTCTTTGCACCACCTCTTCTACAATGGTCCCTGAGCCTTGGAGGGTGTGAGAGAGATGTCTCAACACTGAACACTCACGGTCACTGTCTCAGCACTCTGATGAGCTCTGAGTCTCCTCAGGAGTCACCACCATCTGAGAAGAGAAGCACAACCATAATAGCCTCCCCTCTGGGGCTTGTGACCTCCTTAGCCATGGGCTTTAGAGTAGGTTTCAGTGTGAGGCATGAGTTCCCTCAGAGTGGGCCTCAAATACAGTTAGGGAACAGTTGGTTTCCCATCGTACCAGTTGGTACATTTGGTGTGGCTGGTCAGGCATAAAGCTCTTAGGATCCCCTGCTAAATAAGACCAGTGGACTTTTCTCCCCCAACGGGCTGCATAGTTCTTCCCAGCATCCTAACAGCTAGTCAGCAGGGAGGAGGGTTTCAGCTCAGCTCCAGCTTGATTTCTCAATGACCTGCAGCCCAGGAATTTGGAGTCTTCAGCAGTAGGCTCTTAACCATCAAGTTCTGGTGGGTAGCCAAGAGCCTGGCAATAATGCCTGTAATGGGGGCATCAGGGCAGCCTTCCTGGCACAGCATTATCCACCCCCACAAGGTACTTCTACCCAAACTCTCTTTTGTAGCATACTTATTTTTTAGCTAGTGAAGTAGGTTTCCATGTGGCTTATTCATAACATTCTTCATTTTAATTTACCCTCCTCCCACCCCTTCCTCTCCTGAATCCTCTCCCCTGACCCCACTTAGACCATTTCATGCCCAGTGTTCTGCTCCTAATGGCCTAGTTTTGACTCCCTAGTATGCACATAAAGCCCGATGCACAAAGTGGCACATGCATCTGGAGTTTGTTTGCAGCTTCAGGAGGCCCCGGTGCATTCATTCTTTTTCTCTCTTCCTTCCATCCCTTCCCTCCCTCTCCTTGCAAATAAATAAATAAAAATATTTTAAATATTTAAAAATAAAAACAAAGAATGGGATGAGAGCTCTATGTTTCATGTAGAGTATGTAAAAATTTAGCATGTTAAACTTATTCTTAAGGCAAAAGCATTGAACTCTGTGCCATCTATGTTTACTTTAAAAGCCTTTATTCCTCTTTTTTTTTTGTGTGTGTGTGTGTGTTCTAGAAATGATAATCACAGTCTAGAGTATGCTAGACAAGTGCTGTACCACTGAGCTACACTCCAGCCCATCTGCTTTCCAATGGAGCCATCAATGCATGTGCTCATATCAAATGAAAGCAATAAATTCTACCTTATTTTCAAATTTCTCTTTAAGGACCATTAAAGGATACTATAGATTATCCACACATTGTCTGTTGGCTGGTTGGTTAGTTGGTTAGAAATGGGGTCTTACCATGTAGTTAAGGATGGCCTCAAACTCACTGTGTAGTCCAGGCTGGTCTGGAACTTAGGATCTCCTCAATCAGCTATTGAGTTCTGATATTATAGGTATGGACCACCACATTGAGCAAGGTGAGGGTTTTCACTAAACAACTTTAAAATCTTAAGATTTTATGTCCCCCAAAATCACCACTGGACATACATGTATCCCCCTTCCCACTATTCAGAACAAAGTAGTCATGTTTGAACAAGGTAGTCATGTTTGATATTTTAGGAACCAATGACATTCAGAGATGTGGCCGTGGACATCACTCAAGAGGACTGGGAGCTGATGCGGCCTGTACAGAAGGAATTATACAAGACTGTGACATTACAGAATTATTGGAACATGGTTTCTCTGGGTAAGGATCATCTACATCCACTCTCCAGATTCTCAACAGGCCTGTCTACTGGTGAAGAGCAGTAGACTTCTGACGTGCTTGGCTCAAGATTCTAAAGATGACCACAACTAAATAAAAAGGCACAGTTTCACTCTTTTCCCAAGTAGAAAGTTTCCAAGTGAAAGTCCATTGAAAATCATGTTGTGCAGCTTCCTGGGGTCACATGAGACCACCCACATTGCTTTGCCCTTTCTTTCTTTCTGCTCTAATGGCAGAATTCGCCCCCAAAACTTCCAGACACACATCCTCATGGGTAGCAGGAAACTTTTTCTAGCTAGCTCTGAAAAGGATGAGACCTAATTCTTTTATTAATAAATCATGTCTATGAACTATTGTTTTCCTATAGAGGCCTAAGTAGAACTCAGATAACAAAATGGACATCAGTTTATCTCCAGGATAAATTTATAATATTCCTCCTAAACAGGACTGACCGTGTACAGACCAACTGTGATTCCCATTTTAGAAGAACCATGGATGGTGATAAAAGAAATTTTAGAAGGCCCTAGTCCAGGTGAGTTTCTTTGTATATACTTTAGTCGGGCATGGTGGCGCACACCTTTAATCCCAGCACTCAGGAGGCAGAGGTAGGAGGGTTGCTGTGAGTTTGAGGCCACCCTGAGACTACATAGTGAATTCCAGGTCAGCCTGGGATAGAAGGAAGACCCTACCTCAAAAAAACAAACAAAAGAATCTAGGAATTGGAGAGATAGCTCAGTGGTTAAGGCACTTTCCTTTAGAGCCTAAGGACCCAGGTTCAGTTCCCCAATAAGCCAGATGCACAAAGTGGCTCATGCATCTGGAGTTCATTTATAGTGGCTGGAGGCCCTGACATGCCCATACACAGTCTTTCTCTCTCTCTCTCTGCTTAGAAATAAATAAACTAAATATTTTTAAATGAATCTATATCCTAAGTATTGATATTTGTTTTGCAAATTTGGCAAACTCACTCTGCAAAGGCATGCCAGCTGGTCACGGCCTCTGAGCCATGTGGCATCAGAGGTTATCTTCAGAAGTGTCCAAGCATTTTTATGCCTTCTCCCATCTCTTCACATCTAATCCTCTGCATGACCCATAGATCCCATCTCAGAGCTTCTCTTGGGCTTCATTGTGTCATTGCCCCTCCCTCTATATGTAAGCAAGCATAAATACCTCCTAAAAGCTTACATTCCAAACTACCTCCTTTTCAGTTTCCTATATTCCACTGCTGACAACCCCTTTCTATCCATGTGTCTAAACAAAGGTCTCCACCTGCATGCTGTTCTCACCTAGCTCCATCTCCCCACTGCCATCCGACCACATACCTGCACTCCTCTGCTCTGTGGATGTCTCCACATAAGCAGAAGTCAGGTGATAAACCTTGAGCAACTTAATTTATCTCCAGGATAAAACACGGATTTTCAAATAATTGTTAATATGTAATTTTTAATACAATTCTGATTTTATCCTGGAGATAAAGAGCTCCTATTGTTTTGTTTTGGAGGAATTGGTTTCAGGGGAGTGTTTTGCACATAGTCAGCATAAAATTTTTTTTTTCCATACACTAGGGATGTAATTCTGGTAGAATGCTTGCCCAGCAGGCACAAGGCCCAGTGTTCAATCCCAGCAGTGGGAGAAAAAAAAGGATTTTGTTGATTTTATTTGAAGGGTGAATATTTCACTATAAATGCTACATACTGTTCATATATTTGTGCCTTGTTCTGTGCGACATCTCCTGAAAGCACTATAAGTTGGGCATGGTGACACATACCTATGAAGCAAGTACTCAGGAAGTAGAGCCAGCCTGGGCCACACAGGGGGACTTTGTCTCAAAAAACTTAGCAGTTCAAAATGAGATCATAAAGCAGGGCTTCTAAATGTGTCTATAACTACACATTGGTTAGCAAAACAAGGTCAAACAATGGTCTAAGGAATAGAGCACTCATGTAGCCTCAAACACTGCACTCCACAAATTACAGAACAGAAAGTGCACCTTTAAAATAGGGAGTGCAGTGGACCCTACCTTAGCCAAACAGGCTAGATTCTGAATACTGAATGGAGATATTTTGAACTCTTCCTTTTTTCCTTTTTTTCTCTTTATCCTTTAAGCTACTGGCCCTCAAACTTTTTCTGTGCAGCAGAATGCTAAGCTGTGCCAGGCTGTGTTCAGCATGCCTCAGTCAAACTCCATAATTTTAACACATTGCCAGGTGATAGTGATACATACGCTGCTAGTCTGGGGGCTCAGTGCTTTGAGAGCCATTGTTTAAGGCTACTTGCGTATGGCAGGCACTCCGTGGAATTGCTTTAGGAATATTCTGTAGGGTAGGATTAGAAGAGATCGTGGTAAGAGTCAGCACAGCTACCTTATAAAACCATTGTATGACTCCAAGCAGAGAAGAAATCCTGGGTTGCTCAGCCTCATCCAGTTTTCACCTCTCTTAACATTGTGGTTCTGTATCATGCTCCATGGCGAAGAGCCACTCTGTCTGCAGAGATTTAGTCTCCACCCATTACTCTCCTTTCCTAAGCTTTAAGGACTATGTAATGAAGAATGTTATTCGTGTCAATTATTCTGTTATCCTTTCTCTAACAGAGGAAATCTTGTATTCTTTGTATTTTAGAATGGAAAACTGAACCCCAAACATGTCCTACAGTAAAGGATATTCCTAAATTCAAACAGGATGGAACCCAGACCATCAAATTGGAAGAATTATATGACTATGACAGAATAGAGACACAACCAACATATACCTTCAGGGAAATTTACACAAATGAAATAAACTTTAGTTTGAAGTCAGAGCTTTCACAAGGAGATGATCCTACAGAAGAATATCTTGGTAAATATGATATATATGGAAATAATTTTGGAAAGCACACCAACCTATTTGTACAGTTTGATTCCCAGTCAGATAATAAAACTTCTCTGTATACTGAAAGCAAGCCAACCTTCAATAATGTCTCATATGGTATTATATATGGGAAAATACTTCCTGGAGACAAGCCTTATAAATGTAATGTGTGTGGAAAAAAATTTAGGAAATATCCATCACTCCTGTCACACCAAAATGGCCATGCCAAAGAGAAATCATATGAATGTGAAGAATGTGGGAAAGCATTTAGGCATATGTCATCCCTCATTGCACATCAGAGAATGCATACTGGAGAAAAACCCTATGAATGCCACCAGTGTGGTAAAGCCTTCAGCCAGCGTGCACACCTTACTATACATCAGAGAATTCATACTGGAGAGAAACCCTATAAGTGTGATGACTGTGGAAAAGACTTTAGTCAGCGTGCACACCTTACTATACATCAAAGGACACATACTGGAGAGAAACCATATAAGTGTTTGGAATGCAGTAAAACCTTCAGCCATAGTTCATCACTGATTAATCATCAGAGAGTTCATACTGGAGAAAAACCTTACATATGCAATGAATGTGGGAAAACTTTCAGTCAGAGTACACACCTCCTTCAGCATAAAAAAATCCATACTGGAAAGAAACCATATAAATGCAATGAGTGTTGGAAAGTGTTTAGTCAGAGCACTTACCTTATTCGACATCAGAGAATTCACTCTGGAGAGAAGTGTTATAAATGCAATGAATGTGGAAAGGCCTTTGCTCACTCCTCAACTCTTATACAACACCAAACTACTCACACTGGAGAGAAAGCCTATATATGTACTGTGTGTGGGAAAGCCTTCAGCCAGAGCGCAAACCTTACTCAGCATCATAGAACACACACTGGAGAGAAACCATATAAGTGTAGTGTGTGTGGAAAAGCATTCAGTCAGAGTGTGCACCTTACTCAACATCAGAGAATTCATAATGGAGAAAAACCCTTTAAATGCAATATATGTGGGAAAGCATATAGACAAGGTGCCAACCTTACTCAACATCAAAGGATTCACACGGGAGAGAAACCCTATAAGTGTAATGAATGTGGGAAAGCTTTTATTTATTCCTCATCACTTAATCAGCATCAGAGAACTCACACTGGAGAGAGACCCTATAAATGTAATGAATGTAACAAAGATTTTAGCCAGAGAACATGCCTTATTCAGCACCAGAGAATTCACACAGGAGAGAAGCCCTATGCATGTCGTGTATGTGGTAAAACCTTCACCCAGAGTACAAACCTCATTCAGCATCAGCGTGTTCATACAGGTGCCAAACATCGTAAGTAATGAATTTGGAGCCCTTCACTTGAGTTTTATTTTGTGCTTTGTGTGTGTCAGAAGCATTGAAAAGAGATCTAAAGAAGTGCAATGTTAGATACCACAGTACCGGAAGTACCACAATTAGTAAAATGAACAAACCCCTTTTAATGTGAAACTTAGAAAGTTTCACTGACTGTTGAGCCTTTGCTATCAGGTTAATTTATTCCAGAAATACTCTGAAGGGATATTTGAAAACCTGTAATTCATCAGCTCTTACTGTATTTCAAGAACTTTTCATTGAGGCCTTATGAATAGAATTTGCAATAGTGTCAAGTAGAGATGTCACATAGAGTAATCCTGGGATTACAGAAAAGAAAAGGCTGCTTTGGGGCCTATGCTTCGTCCCAGCTTTGAAGCCTTAAAATATGTGAAGGATCTCCTCCCCTTACTTATTTCCCCTTTCCTGTTATAACTGCCCTGTGGAAACGACAGTCTTGAGAGAAAAGAGGTGAAAGAATCTCAAATGACCACTGTCTACACTTTCTCTCAAGGAAAAGAAGTTTAATGAAAGGTGATCTGATAATTAGTGTATCTAAAATCCTAGACATGTACAGATTTAAACAGGCAAAAATTAAACACCCCAAGCTTAAATGAATCTTTACAATAGGGTAGCCTTAGTTTTACTTGGTTTGACATCCAATGTCATCCTAAAGTTCTATAGTTCTATAGGCCTATAGTTCTCTTTTTTTGCACCTGACTTCTAAATTCATAATTTGTTTCCTCATGGCTTTTACTGTAGCAAGTCCAATGAAATGCATTTCTTGAGGGTCAACTGTGGTCCAGCCCCACACTTCTTAACTGAATCCTTTCAGACTTAGCAGAACTGAAAAATCACAGCTGAATTAACAAAGCATTTTAGAATAATGCAAAAATAAGAATATGATGTAAACTACTTTTCCCTGGACCAAGCATAAGAAACCTAATTTGCCAAAACTAACTTGGGTAACCCTACAACCCAAGTCACGTAAGCAGTGAAAGCAGCTATATAAGTAATGTGAGAGTAAGACTTTGAAAATAGATTTGAAGGCTGGAGAGATGGCTCAGCAGTTAAGTCACTTGCCTGCAAAGCCTAACAACCTAGCTTCAATTCTTCAGTACCCACGTAAGCCAGATGCACAAAGTGGCACATGCATCTGGAGTTCATCTGCAGTGGTTAGAGGCCCTGGCACGCAGTGTGTGTGCACTCTCTCTCTCTCCTTGCAGAGAAAGGGACAAAGGAAGGAAGAAAGAAAATAGGTTTGAGTTCAAGGCAAAGGAGGAGAAAAAATCAAGGTATAGAACGAAAGAGGGCATGTAGGTAGCTCAAGTAATATTTAAAAATATAATTGGACTCGCTTTACATAAGGAAGTAATAGTGGCAAAACTTAGCCTATTTATAAGAAACTAAAAATGAAATGACTCAGTTTTAAGGGGTAATCAGAAGCCTGGTACTCTGAGAAGTAGAAGTGGGAGAGAGATAATGCTTCATGTGTCGGGACATTTTTTCATTGGAAAAAGCATTGGTGTAGAAACTATCATTGATGCAGAACCATTAAACAGCATACAAGGAAGACTGTCAGAAATAAGTAAAAATATATGTACATATATACTTACACATATGCTGTTGTATTTAATATCCATAGCATTCCAGTCTCAGAATATAAAGCTGAGACTTCATCTTGCTCACGCTTGTTTCTCCAGTGCCTTGCATAGAGCACTTGACCAGTACACATTGGTGGAATTAATGAGTTCTAAAAATTAGAGTTGAATTCTAAGGTTGAATCAACAGGCATGGAGTAAAAAGTGGTGGAACTGAAAGTAACTTTTGTGTGCATGTATCAATGTTTAAATTATTTACTGAAGAATAACTGCTTAAAATAGAAAATCCAGTACCATGGGACATTTTTTGCACAAGGAAATTTTCCTAAATAAGAGAAAACAAATTATGGCACCACAAATATCTAAGCCTGTATTGACTTGGGCACTGTCATAAACACATCCTACACACAGGTGCTGAGGGGAAGGGTGGGGCCACCATCCTAAAGCTATCGTGCTGAGAGCTTTCTTAAAGAGATTGTAACTCTCTTTTCCTGACATTTTAGCCTTGATGTCGTAATACCATTACTCACAAAATGCCAGTTGAAGAATAAACCATACTTATTCACAGTTGTCATGTGAACCCTGACATTTGGGTCTGTGATCAGATGCTGCAATGCTGCTTCATGCCTGCACAGTGATCTTCCCATCGCAGGGAGCCGTGCTGCGGTACAGCAGTGGCACACTACTTTCTGTGTTTCTTGCCTTTGTGTGTTTTATGTACACAGTATATCTATAAAGTCTTCCACTGTACACAGAAGCAATCGGTGCCCTTATAAAAATAATAATAGTACAGAATCCTAGGTGTTGGTGTGTTTTTTCCCCACTTTTAGACTTGTCTGGCCTATGCGTAATTCATTAGGATTTTATAAAAGTCTTATTTTCTATAACTTTTTAATAGGAAAACTGCAAAATATGTAGGAGACTTTAGAAATCATGAAATTAACTGTACCTATCAGCTGGGTTTTAAAATTAATATTTTGCCATATCTTTTTGTTTTCAATAGGGTCTTGCCCTAGCCCAGCCCGAAATTCACTCTGTAATCTCAGGCTGGCCTCAAACTCACAGCGATCCTCCTACTGCTGCCTCCCAAGTGCTGGGACTAAAGGCATGCGCCACCATGCCCAGCTATTTTGCCATATTTTTTTCCAAATAATGAGAAAGTAACTTACTGGCATTTCACTTCTAAATGCATCTCATAAAGTAAGTTATTTACATAGCCACAACAGCTCAAAGAAAAGCAACAGTACTGGGCTTAGCTGTTAAGGCGTTTGCCTGCAGTGCAGAAGGACCTGAGTTCAATTCCCCAGTGCCCATGTAAAGATGCACAAGAGGGCGCATGTGTCTGGAGTTCATTTGCAATGGCTGGAAGCCCTGTCATGCCCATTCTCTCTCTCTCTCTCTCTCTCTCTCTCTCTCTCTCTCTCTCTCTCTCTCTCTCTCTCTCTCTCTAATAAATAAAATATTTTTTTAAAAAAATAAGAAAGGAACAGTACTTTTCCCATGTCTGAATACCTAGTCCTTCTTTCAGACATCCCACTGACCAGTCAGTGTTTGCGCATGCTCCGTTATATAGATTTCATCAATCCCAAACAGTACCCTTTAGTTTTTCTTTTTGTTTCCAGGGAATGCCTCACACTCAGGATTTAGCTAATTGTTTACATTTATCTACATATGATATAATGTATTTCCTGAAGTGACTATAAATGAGACGTTACGGGGGCTGGGGAGATGGCTCAGCAGTTCCAGGTACCTGCTTGCAAAGCCTGCTGCCCTGGGTTCAATCCCCCTGCTAGCCACATAAAGCTGGACACAAAAAAATGGAGTAAGCATCTGGCATTCAGCAGCAGCAAAAAATCCTAGTCCCCACACATACATACACACACACACACACACACACACACACACACACACACACACACTCTATTTTAGGTAGGGTCTCGCTCTAGCCTAGGCGGACCTGATTCACTCTGTAGTCTCAGGTTGGCCTTGAACTCACGGTGATTCTCCTACTGCCTCCCAAGTGCTGAGATTAAAGGCATGTGCCACCACACCCAGCCATACATTTTTTAACTTTTTATTGATAGCTTCCATAATTACAGACTATAAACCATTATGATTCCCTCTCCCATATTTCTTCCCCCTCACAATTAGAGTCTGTTTTGTTTCGGTGGCATCATCTTTTCCTCCCATTATGTGTAGGTATTATCAGACACTGCAAAATCATGACTATCAAGGCCGTTTTGTGTCTGGAAGATTGCATTGTAAGCAGTCCTATCCTTCCTTTGGCTCTTACAGTCTTTGCACCACCTCTTCCGCAATAGACCCTGAGCCTCCATGTCCAAACATTTTATATTTATTTATTTGCAAGCAGAGAGAGAAGAGAGACAGACAGAATGGGAGTTTGGGGCATCTATGGAGATGACAGATGTTCCCATGTACTAGTCAATTAGCATCATTTCTGAGGTTCTAACTCTGTCCTTTGGCTAGCTGGAGCCTTCAGAGTAACTCTTAAGTCTTTGTGACATGCCCTCTAGTTTCTGGACACTTAATTGCCTTCTGACACAAGATTGTCTCAAGTGAACCCTGTATTTTCAGTTCCCCAAATATGGAATAAAACATTTCTCCAGAAACTCCTCACTTCTTTTCATAGCTATTTAGAAACCAAGATCTGGGCACTACGCACACTCATATCCGCTGGAGTGGTATCAGCAAGTGTTTCTAACCTCATTTAAAGCAGTTCTCCCTGAACTCATGTAACTAGGGCCGACATGGGAACAAACACAAGATCTTACATGAAGAGAACAAGTGTATGTACCAGACAGCAGCATGTGAAACCAAAAGGTCCAGTGCAAAGATCACAGCAGCTTCTAGAAGAAAGGGAGTTTGTCAGTTAGTGTGGCAAGTGGGTTGAGGGCAGTTAAGAAAGCAAACATATGTATGATGCCTACCATACTATAATGATCACATCATAACTTTATAAGCTAATCACAAATGTCACTGTTTCTGATGGCACCGGGGTTTGAACCCAGGGCCTCACACATTAGGCAAGTGCTCTACCACTGAGGTACACCTCCAGCTCTCTCCCATCACATTTCTTAGAGGTTTGTGAGCATCTGTTTTGTCTATTTGAGATAATCTCTTACTGTGTAACCCAGGCCGACCTGGAACTCATCATCATCTGCCTCAGCCTCCCCAGTGCTGGAGTTATTAGCATGTACACCACCTGGATTAGCTATTTTTTAACTAAACTTTGCCTTTAAAACTTTTAAGGCTGCTGTGTTTCATTTCATTGTGTGTATGTGTATGTGTGTATATGTTGTATCAGTTCACTTACTTGTGCCTATAAGTGTAGTTTTCATTCTCTATGCTATTCTCAGAGTTCTGCATTTCATCCTGTTATCCCCTTGGTACATCACAATAAAAATGGCTAGCATCGGGCTGGAGAGATGGCTCAGCGGTTAAGGTACTTGCCTCCAGTACCCAAGGCCCTGGGTTCAATTCCCCAGTACCCACATAAGCCAGACACCAGACACACAAGGTGGCAGCCCTGGCATTTCTCTCTCTCTCTCTCTCTCTCTCTCTTCTCTTCTCTTCTCTTCTCTTCTCTTCTCTTCTCTTCTTGAAAATGAATAAATAAAAAATATTTTTTTAAAAATGGCTAGCATGTGCACTTTGGTGATATGTGTGTGTGTTTGCCTATAAGCACCATCTGGTCTTCCACTCAATGGAGGGGGAAAAGT
>PVHP010018371.1:10889-21203 GCA_004024765.1 Zapus hudsonius | reverse complement strand
GATGGTTTAGCAAATAAGGCTTTGCCTGAAAAGCAGAAGCTTTTCCGAGCTCGATTCCCCAGAACCCATGTAAAGCCAGATACACAAGGCATGTGGCGCATGTGTCTGGAGTTCATTGGTGCACCCATTCTCTCTCTCTCTCCCTGTCTCTCTCTAATGAATAAAATATTGTAAAAATAAATAAATAATTATCTTAGTCTTGAGTTTACAGTGAACTTGCTGACAGAGAAGAATCCTTTGAAGACCAGTCTTTAGGCTAAACCAAAACAAGATCTGTATCCAAAAGTGAGAATAATGACCACCACACAATCTTAGGGTCATGGGCAGCCCTAGCTACTGAAAATAACTTAACTACTTCTAATATGGAGATGGTCAAGGGTACTAAAAAGGACACTTTGGGTCATGCCTTTTGAGACCAAAAGCCATCACAGGATCCACTAGAGAACCAGAATAATGCCAAGCAATACAGAGTAGACATTAAGAACTAATTGGATGGAGAAAAAACATTCACTCAAACATGCATTATGCAAGATACTGGACAGGAAAGCTCCAAGTATTCTATAGTTCCCCACTTCTTAGAGAAGGAAAAAAAACCATAGTGTGTGCTATGGAGTGCTTCATAGGGACAAAGCATTTGTACACACAATCCTCTTGGTCTGTATAGTACTTTCTTCTGGTATCCAGATGGCAACTAGGTTGATGAAACTTTCTTTTTTTCTTTTGGTTTTTCTTTTGGTTTTTTGAGGTAGGGTCTCACTCTAGCCCAGACTGACCTGGAATTCACTATGTAGTCTCAGGGTGGCCTGGAACTCATAGCAATCCTTCTACTTCTGCCTACCACATGCTGGTATTAAAGGTGGTGCCACCACACCCAGCAGAGAAAGAACAGCCCCACCACTAGCTGCTGTAAATGAACTCCATACATGTGCCACTTTGTACATCTGGCTTTACGTAGGAACTGCGGGAATGAATTCGGGTGGCTAGGTTTTGCAGGCCAGCACTTTAACTGCTGAGCCATCTTTCCAGCCTGAAACTAACTTTTGAAAAGATTCGATAGTGGAATGCACAGCATTGATTTTGTGAAAACTAGAAACAAAGACTCAAACTTGCCTAGGACCTTGCTGCCAGGAGCCGCCACTTCCTCCCTACCTCTCAGAACTACAAAGAACTCAAGAGCTCCAAAGGGAGAAAAGTACAAACCGACCTTGGCAAAATTCCTACGAAAACAGTGGGTATTCTGTACCCAAGTGAGAGGTAAAGAGAACTTGGAAATAACCCTGCTCTCTCCCCATCTAGAGAAGCAGGCTGTGAATTTTGTTATTTTGGGGATACACCCCAGGGAAGTGCAGGGACTGGCTGAACATTGTTCAGTGGGCAGTTAACAGAGCAGCTTAGGCTAAAAAGGAAGTTTACATTGTACGTGTGTGTGGTGTGTATGGTGTGTGCAGGTGTGTGCATCCCATGTGGATGTGACCACCTCTGTCCCTCTTCCACCTATTTCCTTCACTCCCAGCACTCGGGAGGCAGAGGTAGGAGGATCGCCGTGAGTTCGAGGCCACGCTGAAACTATATAGTGAATTCCAGCGCCTTTAACCGTGGGACCATCTTCCAGGCATCCCTCCCCCCACCCCCACCCTTTTCTGAGACAGGGTCTCATTTCGTAGCCCAGGCTGGCCTTGAACTCACAGACATCCTCCTGCCTCAACTTCACGAACTCTGGGGATACGCGCATACGCTAGCTACGCCCACCCTCATTTAAACTCCTGGTCACTCACTAAGCCCGAGCGCCCTGACCCTCCGGGGCCCGTCCAGCCCCGGCCCGCAGAGCAGTGCAGAGCGCGCGGCCCACCACGCCGGATGCGGACCGCGGACTACAACTCCCAGGAACGCTTGCGCGCAGGCCCCGCCCGCCGTCCCAGAAGTCCTTTCGAGCGGAAGCTGGCCTCGCCCGCCTTACAGACCCCTTGGAACGTAGAGCGGGAGCCGCAGTCCTCGGTCCGTCTTCCTGCGAGCAGCGCCCCCTTGTGTCCGCCGGAAGAAGACGGCCCAGGAGGCCCTGCACCTGCCGGAGACTTCGGGCGAGTCCTCCTGGCTCTGTCTCCTCCCCTTCCCTCCTTTTACTTTGTGCTTTGACCTACCGAGCCCAACGGGACTCCCACCCTCCCAAATGCTTTGTTTTCTGAAATTTCTAGAAAAGCCTATGAGGGTCCCCATGCACACGTCCTCCCACAGACCTGGGTTTGACCTGGATTCCTTTAGTCCACAGCCTAGCCGCAGGTGGTCTCACTGCTGACCTATGGCGTCCCTGGTTCTCTCCCACTCAGAGCTAGAATTCAAGTGGATGGTTGTAAATCTAACCCAGAACAACAGGATGTTTTTAGCCTCGTGGATACATCTTCACCTCTGTTCTCCCATGTTGGAAATTTAATTCTTTGGTTGTTGGTGTTTTGAGATAGTCTTGCTATGGAGTACAGATTAGCCCCAAACTCACCATGTAGCCCAGGCTAGCTTGGAATTCATAGCAAACCTCCTGCTTCAGCCTCCCAAAGGTTAAAATTGCCACCATACCTAGCCCCAAATTCTTTTATTTTTTTTTCTTTTTCTTTCTTTTATTTATTTTTGTTGTTGTTGTTGTTTGTTTGTTTGTTCTTTTCGGGCAAGGTTTCACTCTGCCCAGGCTGACCTGAAACTCATTCTGTAGCCCAGGCTGGCCTTGAATTGATGACAATTCTACCTCACCCTCCCCATGCTGGGATTAAAGGCATGAGCCACCATGCCCAGTTCAAAATCTTTTTGCTGTTGTTTTCAGGGTAGGGTCTCACTCTAATCCAGGCTGTCCTGGAACTCACTCTGTAGTCCCAGGCTGGCCTTGAACTCACTGTGATCCTTCTACCTCTGCTTCCTCGGATTAAAGGTATGCACCACCATGCCAGGTCACTTCAAATTCTTTATTGTACCAATGTAACTAACTTGTTTACATTATCAAACAATACATTTTTAATCCCTAGAACAACCATAATACCAACAACACTATAGAAATATTTTTAAATGATTTCTCTTTAGAAATAACTTATAAATAAGGATGTTGTGTTTTAAAGTTAGAATACTCTTATTCTGTATGTATACAGTATGGTAGACTAAATCCCAGTTTCTTAAACTGGGTTGTGACGCATGGATCACATCATTGGATATGAGAGCTATGAAAAATAGGGGCAATAGGAAAGGGTTTCTGAGTGCAGAGTAACTTAAAAAAAAATCAAATGAGGGATGAATCAGAGGTGTTTCAAACCACACTCAGCCATGTTGCATAGTGCAGCTGCCGTTCTGAACACAGAGCATGCGCACTGCCCATGCCCTCACACCTCACACCAGAAAACACCTGGGCTCAGATTTGGAACTGTGTGTGCAGCTCTGCGTTAGTTTGAGACAGCTTTGCTCAAATTTGGTTTAGGAAGGTTTGCTTTGAGCTGTCTGTTGGGGGTATGTGATTCATTTCTGATGCTCATGGGGCTCACTGTAAGAGCTTGCCAGTCTCAGAAGAGACTTGGCGCTTAACACTTTCAAATAGTGTTGGAACTGTTGAAAATAAAGACTTTGAAAGCTTGACTGGATGCATTTTATATCATGAGATGGCTGTGACCCTATGGAGACAAGAAGTGGAAAGTTATGACTTAAACGTGAGATGTTTGGGTGCCAAGTTGACAAGGGATGGACTTGTGGCAGTTTGTATTGATGCTCAACTTGGCAGGACCTAGAATCACCTGTGAGGGATTTTCTTGAGTAGTTTAATTGAGGTAGGAAGAGCCACATTAACTGGGGGTGGTACCATTCCATGGGCTGGGATCCTGGGCTGTATAAAAAGCAGAGAGCTAGCCGGGCGTTAATTGAGGTAGGAAGAGCCACATTAACTGGGGGTGGTATCATTCCATGGGCTGGGATCCTGGGCTGTATAAAAAGCAGAGAGCTAGCCGGGCGTGGTGGCGCATGCCTTTAATCCCAGCACTCCGGAGGCAGAGGTAGGAGGATCACCATGAGTTCAAGGCCACCCTGAGACTACAGAGTGAATTCCAGGTCAGCCTGGGCTAGAGTGAGACCCTACCTCGAAAAACCAAAAGACAGAGAGAGAGAGAGAGGAGAGAGAGCTGACTGAACACCAGTATTCATTGTTCTCTGCTTCCTCACCACAGATGTGATGATGTGTGACCAGTTTCCTAGTCTGCCATGCTTTTCCCAGCATGATGAACTCTGCCCCCCCCCAGGGACTGGAAGATTAAATAAACCCATCCTCCCTTCAACTGATTGTTGTTTTACGTATTTTGTCCTAGCAGCAAGGAAGTACCTAATACAGCACCCTGTGCCCATGGTTCTCCCTCCATCCTTCTCTCCCACACACCCCTCCAAGCTCTGTCACTACTCTATGCCAATATTCAATTGTCAGCTTCTTTGAAAGCAACTTTTTAGCTTTCACATATGAAAGCAAATAATATTTGAATTTCTGTGAATGATTTGTTTCACTTGTAAATATACTCCATTTAATCCATGCTGCTAAAAATCACAAAAATTTCATTTGGAAAACTGAATAATATTCACTGTGTTCATAGAGCACAATTTATTTAGACATTCACCTGCTGATGGCCACCTACTTTGATTTTACATCTTGACTATTGTGAACAGAGAGTATTCCATTACATATCTGAGTGCAGCTGAAGAGATGTACTTTAAATGAAAGGACACAAAATATAGTAAAAGTCTGGGGCTGGGGAGATGGTGCAGCAGTTCAAGGCACTTGCTTGCAAAGCTTGCTGCTGGCTCAGGTTCAATTCCTCATCTAGTCATGTAAAAGCTAGATGGATATCCGTTTGTAGAGGCAAGGGTTCCTGGCATGCGTGTGTGTGTGCGCGCGCGCACACACACACACACACACACACACACACACACGCAAGCACAAACAGTTCTTCATAAAGATATCATAATTATGAGTCTGAGATTTTTTAATAACATAGCCTCAAAATACATAAAACAAAAACTTTTGGAATCGGCAGGAAAAATAAAACCTCAATCATAATATGTTACCATACTTCTCCTGTCGTCTTAACTGATAAAATAAGCAGATTTTTAAAAAGCAGAAATACAGAAGATTGGTGATTGTCCCCTACCAATAACTACAGAATCTATTTTCATTTTAAACCATTTAAGCTGTTTGAATTTTGTCCTTTGTTTGTTTGTTTGTTTGTTTGTTTGTTTTTACAAGGTAGTGTCTAACTGTTGTAGTCAACTTTCTAGTTGCTGCACAGAAAGAACCCAAACAAAAGCGGCTTGTGGAAGAATGGGTTTATTTGGCTTACAGACTTGAGGGGAGACTCCATCCTGGCAGGGAAAACAATGGCATGAGCAGAGGGGTGGACATCACCTCCACCACAGCACTGCAAACAGCGTCAGGAAGGTGTGCCAAACACTGGCAAGGAGAAGCTGACTTATAACCCCCATAAGCCCGCCCCCAACAACACAGCTCCAGTGAGGTTGTAAAACCCAAACTGCCATCAGCTGAGGATCAATCAATCAATCAGAACACATTCATTTGTCTGTGGAAGACACCTGGATCAAACCATGACACTAACCAAAACTAACCTGGAACTTATTCTGTAGTCCCAGGCTGGCTTCAAACTCACAGTGATCCTCCTACCTCTGCCTTCTAAATGCTGGGATTAAAGGTGTGTGCCAACACACCCAGTTTATAGCTGTTTAAATTTTACATCCATCGAAATATATTCCTATTTTATTGACTTATTTATTTTGTGCATGTGCATGTGTGTACATGTTTGTATATGTGTGCATGTGTGTGTGGAAGCTAGAAGTTCATACTGGGTATCTTCCTCAATCGCTCTCTACACTATTTTGAGAACAGGGTCTTTCACCAATTCAGTTAGACTAGCAAGCCCTAGGGAAGCTCCTGTCTCCACCTCCCCAGAATTGGGATTATAAGTACCCACCACCACACCTGGCACCTTAGGTGGGTGCTAGATACCAAATTCAGGTCCTTATGTTTGTATAGCTAGCACTTTCACTTTTCCACTGAGCCATCACCCCAATCCTAGGGTTTTTTTTTTCCTGAAACAAAATGCTTTGAATAAATAGATACAAAGTGTTGTAAAGAAGTCTCCCCTTATCTTCCTAGAGCCTCCCTGGATGCCTGAAACTGCATGGTACCCACTCTACGTGCATCTATTCCTGTGCACACATAACAGCAATAAAATTTAACTTATGAATTAGGCATAGAGATTAACAATAATAACACAGAACATGTAATATATAATGAAAGTTATGTTGCACGTTCTCTCTCATATCTTATTCTGCTTTTACCTTTGCTTCCAAATAGCATTCTAAAGAAGAATGTCTGAACTGTCAGCACCTCTACACTTATATTTTGGGGCAATTATTAAATAAAATAAGCATCCCTTGAATGCATGCACTACAGTACCATGACAATGCACCTGACAACCAAGATGGCTGGTAAGGGTCTCCTGGACACAGGTAGTGATACAGTGTGGTAATTCTGGACAAAGATATGGTGCACATCCTGGGCAAGGTGAAACTCCAAGTAATGTACAGCTTAAAACTTATCAGTTGTTTCTGGAATTTTCCAACTAATATTTTGGATCACAGTTGATTTTCTTGAGCAACTGAAACCATAGAAAACAAAGCTACAGACATGGGGAAACTAATATATTATCAAAAGTAGACATTTATTAATTTTTAATTCTCTTGGGAAGCTAGGTGTATAGCCCAATGGTAGAACACCTCCTAGCATGTGGAAGTTCTCAGGTTCAATCTCCAGAGGAGGAAGAGGAAGAAGAATATTTTGGTACCCGCCCCCAAACTTCACAACTTCACTAAGCTAATCATTCATTAAGTGCTTTACAATGTTTAAGTTACAAATCCAAGTCTACTTGTATTGGTTGCTTTTCTCATTGCTGTGCCAAAATGCCTGACAATAAGTACTTTAAGGAGGAAAGCGTTTCTTTTGGCTTACAGTTTGAAGGGATGCAGACCACCATGTTGGGGAAGTATGGCGGCAGACATCATAGGTAGCTGGTCACATTGTGTCCAAGGTCAGGAAACAGAAATATGAATGTGGGTGCACAGCTCATTCTCTTTTTAATTCAGTCAAGGAGCCCAGCCCATGGGATGGTACCACCCATGTTCAAGGGTCTCACTCTATCCCAGAATGGTCTAGAACTCACTCTGTAGCCCCAGGCTGGCCTCGAATTCACAGCAATCCTCCTACCTCAGCCAAATGCTGGGATTTGGCTAAGACATTAAAGGTATTTACTTTCAAAGCCTGCCCAGCACCCACGTGAAGCTGGACAGTCATTCATTTGCAGTGGCAAAAGACACCCTGGCACATGCACACACATACACACTCATACAAGTAAATAAAAATGGGGCAAATTGGATGCAGACACATAGAGATGTGAAGAGAACACACAGGGAGAACGGATGCCAGGTAACGATGGAGGCAGAGGTGAGGTCAGGTGCTGCACCTGCAAAGAAAGGTCTGCTGGCCACTACCAGAAGCTAGAGAAAGGCAGGAACTCTTCTCTGAAGCCACCAAAGGGGGCGTCTTGATTTCAAATGTCTTGCCTCCAGGACCATGGAAGAATAAATTTGTGGGGCATTTTATATCTATGAGAGAGGATTCACCAGGGCTTCTTGCCACTGCAAACGTCCTCCAGACGCATGCACCACTTCAAGCATCTGTATTTTGGCATGCGTAGGAAGGAATTGAACCCACGGAGCCATCTCACCAGCCTCAAATTTGTGCTGTTTTAAACCACCCAGGTTGTGGTGCTTTGTTATAGCAGCCCCTTTTATACTTATACAATCATGGAGGTTGCCTGCAAAGAGGAGAATGAAGACCCTTGCAATTTAACTATCCTTGCTCCTTCCCTCCCTATTCCTGTTTAAGAAATTCTATTTTTGTTGTTGTTGTTTTCGAGGTAGGGTCTTGCTCTAGTCCAAGCTGACCTGGAATTCACTATGTAGTCTCAGGGTGGCCTTGAACTCATGGCAGTCCTCCCACCTCTGCCTCCCAAGTGCTGGGATTAAAGGCGTGCACCACCACGCTCAGCTAAGAAATTCTATTTTAACAGCTCGGAATACAGACTTCTAGTTAAACCTTATTTAACCAGCCTCCTACCCACAGATTCTTGGGTGATCACTAGCTCTTGTCTACTGTATCTCATTTTGCTGTGAGCATCTACTGTGTGTGTATAAAATTAATCCTGTTTTCTTTATTTTTTGATTTTTTAAGTGGAGAAATCAAAGCAAGTATGACAAAATTTTAACCTCTACTACATCTGTGTGGCAGGTGGTGGGTGTCATATTGTAGGTTTCAGTATGTGAGAAATACTTTGTAATCAAAATTATATTCAAAAATCATTCAAACAGAATAAGGTAATGGCCTAGTTTCAGTCAGTCGGTGGTAATTTCTCCTGATAACAGTTTTCAGGTGACTTACCTAACACAAACCTGCAATGATTCATAATGAAACTCATTATTTTGCATGGTAACTAAAAAAAAAGTAAAAGAAAGCAGCCCATGGTGGCTCACTCCTTTAATCCCAGTACTCGGTAGGTTTAGATAGGAGGACTGCAGTGAGGCCAAGGCCTTCCTGGGCTACAGAGTAAGTTTCAGAACACCCCAGGCTAGAGTGAAACTCTGCCACAAAACACAGAGAGAGAGGCAAAAAAGAAAGAAGAAAGGAAGGAAGGAAGGAAGGAAGGAAGGAAGGAAGGAAGGAAGGAAGGAAGGAAGGAAGGAAGGAAGGAAGGAGAAAGAAAGAAAAAAGAGAAAGAAAGAAGGAAGGAAAGAAGAAAAAAGAAAGAAGAAAGAAAAAGGAAAGAAAGAAAGAGAGAGAAAGAGAAAAGAAAAGAGAAATAGAAAAAAGAAAAGATTTAAGGAGGAAAAAGAAACCGGGTATGATGGCTCATGCCTGTAATCCCAGAACATGGAAGGCTAAAGCAGAGGGATCACTGAGTTCCAGGCCAGCCTGGGCTACAGAGCAAGACTCTGCCACAAAAATAAAATGACAACAAGAATAACAAAAATATGCAATGAATATTTACTAAATGAATATTTAGTGTATATGTGTTATATACATAGAACGTAAAATGCACATGCTAGCCAGGCATGGTGGCACATGTCTTTAAGCCCAGCACTCGGGAGGCTGAGGCAGGAGGATCGCTGTGACTTCCACCACTGTCTAGTTTACAGACACCTCACACATTCCCGTCAGTCCTCAGTCCTCCCACCCTGGGCCTCTGCAAACCACCATGTGCTTTCTGTCTCTAGCGGTTTAACTATCCCGGGTATGTCATATAAAAGAAATCATATAGTATGGGGGGGGGGTTGTGGCCAGCCTCTTTGTATTCATGTGTTTTTGGGATCATCTCTATTTTAAATATACTTTTTATTGCTAAAACCAACATTCCATTAGGTAGATGTGCCACACCGCCCACACATGCATTGGGCATTTGGGTTGTTCCCATCCTCGTTTGAAGCAGGGTCTCACTCTAGCCCAGGCTGACCTGGAACTCACTCTACAAGTCCCTGTGATCCTCCTACATCAGCCTCTCGAGTGCTGGGACTAAAGGCATGTGCCACCATGCCCAGCTTGGTTTGCTACCTTTGGACTATTGTAAATAGAACAGGACAGGAAATTCTATTCACAATAGAGCAAAAATACACATTGAATATTTTTTTAAATATCTTATTTATTTATTTATTTATTTATTTGAGAGAGAGAGGCAGAGAGAGAATATGGGCGCACCAGGGCCTCCAAGCCACCGCAAATAAACTCCAGACACATGCGCCCTCTTGTGCATCTGGCTGTATGTGGGCACTGGGGAATCGAACTCTGGTCCTTCTGCATTGCAGGCAAACGACTCAGCCGCTAAGCCATCTCTTCAGCCCACACATTGAATATTTTTTTAATATTTTATTTATTTATTTTCAAGCAGAGAAATACAGAGAGATAGAGAGGGAGAGAGGGAGAACGCACCAGGGCCACCACTTGTGGGTCTGGCATATGTGGGCACTGGGGAATTGAACTTGGGTCCTTGCAGCACCTGCTGCTTCCCATCATTACAATCAGCCAACCAGTGGCTGGGAAGTGGCTTTTCATTGTGGGTTTTAAAAAATATTTTATTTATTTATTTGTGTGTGTGTGTGTGTGTGTGTGTGTGTGTGTGTGTGTGTGTGTGTGTGTGTGGGGGAGAGAGAGAGAGAGAGAGAGAGAGAGAGAGAGAGAGAGAG
>PVHP010018371.1:0-10789 GCA_004024765.1 Zapus hudsonius | reverse complement strand
GAACTCATGGCGATCCTCCTACCTCTGCCTCCCACGCCCGGCCCACTTTATGTTTATGTACTAAATATGCTTTACATATGTACTAAAGAATCGAACCCCAGACCAGCAGACTGCAAGCAAACATTTTCAAATGCTAAACCACCTCATCGGGCCCCACTGTTCTTATTGTTATTGTTATTATTATCATTATCATTATTATTCAAAAGAGAAAGAAACAGAGGGAATGATCATGCCAGGGCTTTTGTGCCATGCACATCTTGCTCTCTGTGGGCACTGGGGAATTGGACCCAGGCCAGCAGCCTTTGCAAACAAGTGCCTTTAACTGCTGAGCCATCTCCCCAGTCCTATGGCTTTGTCTTATTCCTGTTTTGTCAATAGTTGGTTTTCTGACCATGGGCACCTTAACTCCTGCTCACTAATATTCTTCATGTGTTGGGCTGGAGAAGATAGCTCAAGGGTTCAAGGCACTTGCTTGCAAAGCTTGATGACCCAGGTTCAATTCCCCAGTACCCATGTAAAGCCAGATTCACAAACAGTGATTACAAGGGGCAAAGGAAAGAGAGGGCTGGGGGTATTGTTTGATGGGTGGATTTCTCACAGCCACAAGCACTAGATGTTTCTGTCGGGAGGTTTGTACTTACTCAGGCATGCTCCAGTAATCTAGGCAAAGCTATAAAGCCCGCAAGGGCCTCTGCTGCTCTTTTCCACCCTCTCTGATAACAAAGAGGTCTGCAGAGCTCACAGTAGGACCACATCTTCTTGGGCCTTACCAGAAGACAATTCCCCTGCTACCTCATGGATGAGATTTTTTCCAGTGTCTAGTATTAGGAACTGTAGGACACTCAGCATAGCTTGACTCCATCAAGACTTTACTACTAACATCCCACCAAACTATCATGACTTCTAGCTGACCCTAGGATGGCCTTGCCTCTTACTAGAAAGCCTGAGAAGCCCTAGGATTCCAGGAGAATTGACTGTTTTGTTTAGCCACAGCCTAATGAGTAGCAGACAGATCCTTGGACACATCCCCTCACCCTTAGAGTGGTTACTTATATAAGACTGCAATTTTAAAAACTTTGTCTACCCTATCAAATATCAGATTTCCATCCAGCACTGTTTCTGAGGCTCTGTGGACCATGTCTTTCTAATGCAATCATCCAAGGAGAGCATCTCCTCTCTCACAGGCTCTATGGGAGGCCGAGGGCCTTGCTCCAAGCTGTACCACTGTCCCTTTAAAAAAAAAAAAGTAAAAGTCCATTTCTCTATGAATAAGCACCAATCAGCAAATTCAGGAGATCTAATCACAGAAACCAGCACCCACCACCTTCAAAGTCTTAGCATACTCCACACTGTAAATTTTTCCAGCCTTCTGTTTCAGGGAAGTTAAGTCTAGTTCCAGATGGACCCTCTTCTCTACTTCAGCAAAACCTATCCTTGGGCCAAGGAGATGGCTCAGTGGTTAAAGGTACTTGCTTGCAAAGCATACTGGCCTGGGGTTCAATTCCTCAGTACCCACATAAACCCATTGTATAAAATGGCACATGTGTCTGGAGTTCTTTTGCAGGAGAGGCCCTGGTTCACCCATTCTCTCTCTCTCTCTCTCCTTCCTTCCCTCTCTTTCTCCTTGCAATTAACAAATAAAATATTTTTTAAACCTATCATTGGGCTCGAGATATAGCTCAGTGTTTAAGACACTTGCCTGCAAAGCCTAACGACCCTAGTTTGATTCTCCAGAAACCCATCTAAAACCAGATGAACAAAGTGGTGCATGCATCTGGAGTTCACTTACAATGGCTAGAGGCCCTGATTTGCCCATTCATTCATATTCTCTCTCTCTCTCTCCTGTATCTCTCTGCTTGTAAATAAATAAATATTTTTAAAAGCTAATCCTACCACTTCAACTAGCATCCAGTCTCAAATATCTTCGACAGTGTCACAGCAAAACCTTCTCTCTTTCAGCTGATGGTGGCTCTTTTAGCCTTTGTTGTTATCATTGGCCACAGGAGCTGATTTTAGTGAGCTCTGAGCTATTTCTTTTTTCTTTCTCTCCCACCTACTGTCTTCACTAATCTCTCTCTTGCTGCACCAGTGGAGAAACAGTTTCCACTAAGTAGAAGCAGCAGGACGAGTCGGTTATTATCTTTAGATTGTCCAGAGTTCTCAGCACAACCTTTTTCGATTTTGGAGCTACATCTTCCAAGCTACATGAAAACAAGCAGAGAAAGCATATCTACAGAGTGAGTCTTCACAGCTCACCCATCTGCAATGTGACATCCAAGTTAGCAAGAACCCATCACTGCTGAGCACAGCTGTCCTCTCTTATCCAAGGAAGATATCTCCCAAGACCCTCAGTGGGTGTTTAAATAGGCTAATAGCAAACTCTCTCTCTCTCTCCATATAAATGTATATACCTCTTCATACTGTTATAAAATTTAATTTACAAATTAGACACAGTAACAGATTAACAATAACTAATAATAAAATAAATACATTATAATAACATGTTATAATAAAATTGCCAGCATCACTACTCTTGCAATTTGAGGACATTGTTAGGTACAATGAGTTCCCTGGATACACATACTGTGTCACTAAGACACTCATTGTGACAAAGATGGCTGTTAGCATGTGTGGCATAAACACACCAGACAAAGGAAAGATTCATGTTCAGGGAGGGACAGAACAGGGTGGTACTAAATTTCATCCAAATATCCAGAATGGTGCACAATTTAAAATGTAAACGTTGTTTATTTCTGCAATTTTCCATTTAATGCTTTTGGATCACAGTTGATTCAACTGGAATTCTGAAGTTTGATATTTTCAAAGCCCAGCCTCCAGTGGCGTTTGCAGCTGATCACCTACAGAAAGTTGCCATGATGCTTGCAGATGCCAAAACCTACATGGATTTCTGGGCAACAGCTGGCTGGGTAGCTGAAACATCTGGAAGCACTGGGTTACGTGAGATGACAGTGCATTGATTTACCCCACAAAATGCTCTTTTCTCCTGGGCAGCCCCAGTTGGTGGGTACTTTTTATAATCCTCTGATCCTTCCACCAGATGGCAGGAGAGTGACGCCTGGCAAATCCTCCGACCTCCCTGAGCCGCAGTAACCATGTCTTTAAGGAAGTCTCCCAACTGAAATGTCCTAACTTCCTGCTTAGTGACAGACAGGCTCAGATTCGAGAGAAACCTCATACCTCCAAGGTAGAACTGGGGGAACACCAGTGTGGAGGGGGATGGAGCAAAGCAGAGAGAGATCTTGGGTAGAAGTAGTGAGCAGGTGTCCTGGGGCTGAACTTGCCTGAGGTCTTGTAGGCCACCACAGAAAGGTGACAATCCCTCTTCATACCCCCCATGACCCCACCCACCTCATTCTGTTTTCTAAAGACCACTGGGCAACTAGGCGAGACTGTGTACACCTGTAATCCCAGCACTTGGGGCGGTGGAGGCAGGAGGATCAGGAGTTCAAGGTCATCTTCTACTATACAGCAGGTTCCAAGACAGTCTGAGCTATCTATGTCAAGAAAACAAGAATGTAGGGACCAGTGGGCAGAAGAGGCCAGCCCCAACAAAGAGGCCTGGGCCAGACTGCAGACTCTCCACCTACTCGGCTGGGCCCCTGATCATGTTTGAGGTCAGACACAAGAGAAGCAAGCCCATGTTCTAGAGTGTGGGACCATGCAGGCATGCCTATGCGACAGGCTGATGAAACCTAACAGAGTCTCACTTCATCCTGGTGGGTCAGGGTTTTTCGAAGCACATATTCCCTTTACCGTCAATGTACCTGAGGCTAAGCACCATGAAATGATGGGCCAAAGCTCCAGATGTCATCCCTTCAGAGGAATCCCAAAGGGGTCTGAGCGCCAGTCCCATAGGACTTGACTCCTCCCTTTTCTCTAGCAGTCCTACTAACAGTGGTAGCTAACAATCTCTGGTCACTCAGCTTCGTAGGGCTACCTCTTTTGGTCTTTCAACTCCTGTGCAAAATATGCTATTTGGAAAAATAAAATGAAGCAGCAGCTCTCCAGCTGGTGAAAGTAGGGACGAGACCAGCAGATCCTTAGCTTCTGCCTCCAGAGCTGTCTCTTCCCACCACACTAAGCTTTAGGGGGACATCTGTGGGAAGTGCTCCAGCCTCCCCATCAGCCTGCAGAGGGCTCTGCAAGTTCCAAGGTTTTGAGCTCAAACAGGGAGTGAAATAGATCTTATCTAACACCTACTACATCGCCAACAGTGTGACCGACAGTGGATATGTCACTTAATCTGTCCAGGCCTTGATGCTCCATCTGAGACGTATGAATTCTGGTTGTAACTGCAGTTCAAGGCTATCAGAAAAGCAAAATGAGATTGTGTGTGTCAAGGGCTCCTCAAAAAGCATGGGACTTTATAAAGTGTCAGAATCTAAGGCCTGACATTTACTAGATAGCTACAGAAACAAACAATTTATTTTCAAAATGGTCAAAGGACTTGAACAGAGGTTTCTCCAAAGGAATACAAGTGGCTATGAGCACTTGAAAACGTGCTCAATACACCACGAATCATTAGGAAAATGCAAATCGAAGCCACAATATAATGTTATTTCTTACTTAATAGAATGGCTAGCATCAAAAAGAAAAAGGAAAAAAAGAACTGGATAAAATCATTTGCTATGCAAGCCTTGAAACCCGAGCTCTGCTTTTCAGAACCCACGTAAAACCAAGCCAGACACAGTGGCGCATGTCTTCAATCCCAGTGAAACTCCTGTGAGATGGGAGGGAGGCCTGCTAGCCTGGCACAGGAGGCATAGAAGAAACTCCACGTCAAGCACCGTGAAAGGCGAGGAGCCTTTCCACTCTAGGCTGACCTCTGACATCCACATGCATGCCATGATGCACATGTACCCATAAACATACACACATGCACACACATCACACACATACACATAAGGGCACTTGCTTGCAGAGCCTGTGAGTCCACGTTCAATTCACAAACCACCAATGTAAGCTAGATAAAAAAAATGTTGCAAGTATCTGGTGTTCATTTGCAGTGGCAAAAGACCCTGGCATGCCCATACACACACACACACACACACAATATTTTTATTTATTTATAGATGTGTGTGTGTGGACACAGCCAGGGTTTCTTGTCAATGCAGACAAACATCAGACACATGTGCCACTTTTTCTGTCTGGCCTGGCTTCCATGAGTGTTGGGGAATTGAACCTAGACCTACTGGCTTTGCAAGCAAGCACATTTAACTGCTAAGCCAGCTCCTCGGTCTATAAATAAATTTTAAAAAGAAAAAATAATAATATGAATATGAATAAAATAGAAAGAGAAGCCGACAACATACCTAGTGGTAGAGCCTTTGCCTAGCATGCGAGAGGTCCTGAGTTCCATTCCAGGACAGGAAAAAAAGGAAGGGAGGGAGGACTGGAAAGGAATGCAGTCACTAGAGAAAACACTGAAGTTCTTCAAAAATTAAAAAACATATATGATATAGCAATTCCAGTCCTGAGTATTTATCCAAAAGAATTGAAAACAGGATCCAGAAGACATATTTGCAAACCCATATTGACTTCAGCATTATTCACAACAGTCATCAAGAGAAAGGAGCAACTATCCCTCAACAGATGACCAGATAGTGACAATGTGATGAATACACACAAAGGAGTATCATTCAAGCTTTAAAACTAAGGAAATCCTGTCACATGCTATAACATGGGTGAAACTTGAGGCTTTGTGCTAAGTGAAATAAGACAATCACAAGACACATGCTTCATGACTGCGCTTACATGCAGGATGTGTGATAGTCAAACTCAGAATTCTCTTCCCAGTCTCACAGGAATCAGAAAAGGAGGAAGCCATCCCTTCTTCTATCAAGTTGCCTCTTGTTCATGGCTTATTCAATAAATGTCTGTTGAGTACCATGTACAAAGCCCTGTGGTAGGCTTTAGAAACACAGCAGTTGATAAGAAAGGCAGAAGGTATGTGTGGTAGTTTGAATGTCTGTCCTCCATAGACTCGGGTGTTTTATTAAAGCTTGTAACTTGGGTCTCCAGCCAAGAGACCTCCAGGAGGTGTTACTGGAGGTGGATCCTGGGGTCCAGCTCAAAGGTGTGCAGAGAGATTTGAGCTCTGGGGGTCCTGTTTTCTGCAGGTTTATGCTGGACTCTGGACACACTCAGGAGCCTCCCAGAAACCAGGGAAAGGAGCTGGGTGTGGTGGCGCACGCCTTTAATCCCAGCACTCAGGAGGCAGAGGTAGGAGGATCGCCATGAGTTCAAGGCCACCCTGAGACTCCATAGTGAATTCCAGGTCAGCCTGGGCTAGAGTGAGACCCTACCTCGAAAAACCAAAAAGAAAAAAAAAAAAGAATGAGGCATATTACAAACACATGAGGCTATGGGGGACATTTGACACTCAAACCACCATACCCAGAGACAGAAACAAGCACATCATGTCTAAAGAACAAAGAAAAGGCCAGCATGGTCTGAGTCCAGCAGAGGAAGAAGTTGGATGTAGATCTATAATTGGGTTGTGAGGTCATCATGGACTGCAGAAGGAGCAAAGGAAAATGAAACTACATCAGATTATCCAATGAGAAACCATCAGTTATGCACACCAGGAGCCCAGTGGAAGATAGTATTTGACAACTTCAGATTCTCACTCAAGGCCTGTAACTTACCACCTGTGTGTCTCTAATACACAGTTTCTCAAACTTGGGCGTGCATTTGGATCATCTAGCTTTATGTAGACTCCTAGCCCCAAACCAAAGTTTGATTTGGTTGATTTGGACAGGGCCCACACTTAGAGAACTCAGAGAACTCTAAGCAAGTCAGCGATTCTCTCTGAGCTTTTCTTCTGGATAGTGGCTCCTCTGTCCTAGTGGATGTGTGGATGTGTTCTTCAAATGAGTTAAAGTCTCCATAAATTCTCCCTATGTAGCTCTAATTGGCCTGGAATTCACTACGAAGACCAGGCTGGCCTCACCTCCTAGCACACCCCTACTGCCTCTAACTCCTGGTGGTGGAATTATAGGTATGTGACATGACATGTGGTGGGAAAGACAACATAAAAAAAGAAGAAAAAGGGCTGGAGAGATGACTTAGAGGTTAAGGTTTTTGCCTGCAAAGCAGAAGGGCATGAGTATGATTCCCCAGCACCCATGTAAAGCCAGATGCACAAGATGGGGCATGTGTCTGAAGTTTGTTTGCAGTGGCTGGAAGCCCTGGTGTGCCCATTCTCTCTATCATCTATCTATCTATCTATCTTCTATCTATCTGCCTCTCAAATAAATACTTTTTTTAAAAAATTAAAAAAGAAAAAAGAGGCTGGAGAGATGGCTCAGTGGTTAAGGCACTTGCCTACAAAGCCTAATGATCCGGGTTCAATTCCCCAGTACCCACATAAAGACACATGCACTAAGTGGTGCATGCATCTGGAGTTTACATCAGCTGGAAGCCCTGTTGTGGCCATTTTTTGTCTATCTCTCTTCTCTCTATCTCTCTACTTGTAAATAGAGAAATAAAAATATTTTTAAGAGAAAGGACAAACACAAAACTGCCACTTTTAGGATGTTTACTGAGCACCTCTCCCATGTGATTCCTTCATCTTTTATAAGGAATGCTCACATCTAACACTAACAGATGGCTGCTTAGAAGCAATGGCTATTTTATTCCGTTTATCCTCAGCTTGTTGAATGTGGAAACAACTGCTAACCCGGAAAGCTGGAAGGACAGACAACTCACTGAGACTGGAGAAACCTTCACATTCATCTCATTGTTCCACCCACTGCAGAGAGGCCTCATGCTGCCTCGAGGCCCATGGTTATTTTTGTAAACCATCATCTCCTCCCACTCCTCCCAAAGAAAGCTCTCCTGTGAGTCATCTGGGAGTCCCAGAGGCACATGACAGTTACTCAGCTGATATCTGGCCATTAAGGGGAAGGAGAATATTAATGTCCCCTTGAGCTCATTTTGGGGGAAAAATTCATATTGCTCAAGCTGAAAAAAAATCATTGAGTCATAGACTACTAGAAACTCAGAGTCTAATATATATATGTATATATATGTATATATATGTATGTATATAAAATGCTTGGTGCGTACTATCTGCTATGTACCAGGCACTGTTTGAGGTTCTATAGACACAAGTACATTTAACAGAGACCCCCTTTCATGGAGTTAATTTGTGTACAAAGAAGTTGCTTTCTTCTTGTTGGGAAAAAACACCTGATGGGAAGCAGCTTATAGAAAGAAAGGTTTTATTTTGGCTTAGATTTGAAAATGATTTTCATCATGGTGGGGAGAGTGTGGCAGGAGCAGACAGCTGGGCATCACATCTTCACATCAGCAGGAAGGAATAGAGAGTAGGGAGGCAGGTACTGAGTGTGGCAAGTGAGGTTGGGATCCCAGGGACATACTTCCTCCAGCAAGTCTCCACCTCCCAAAAGCTCCACAACCTTCCCAAATAACACTACCAAATGGGGATTAATTTATTCAAACACATGAGGCTATGGGGGGACATTTTGCATTCATTTTTTAAAATATTTTTATCTATTTGCAAGGAGAGGAGAGAGAGAGAGAGAGAGAGAGAGAGAGAGAGAGAGAGAGAGAGAGAGAGAGAGAGAGAGAGAGAGAGAGGGAATGGGCTTGCCAGAGCCTCTTCCACTACAAATGAACTCCAGATGCATGCGCCACATTTGTCTCTTCATGGGTCCTGGGGACTTGAACCCCCGGCTATCTGGCTTTGCAAACAAGTGCTTTTAACCACTGAACCATCTTTCCAAATTGACATTTTACATCCAAACCGCCATACCCTTTTATTCAAGGTTTAGTTTTTGCTTCTCAGTTACATGATGTAAACTGAAGTTCAAAAATATTAAAATATTACAAGAAGGCAGATGTAGGCAGATTGTTGTGAGTTTGAGGCCACCCTGAGAATTCCATATAATGAATTCCAGGTCAGCCTGGGCTAGAGGGAGACCCTACCTCAAAAAACTTAAAAGTAGATGACAGATAGGTAGACAGACACACAGACAGATAGTTATTCATGGAGAGAGAGGATATAGACAGATATAGATATAGATACATATAGAAATTAAAGGAGGGTTTGGAGAGATGACTCAGCTGTTAAGACACTTGCCTGCATGGACTAATGACCTGGGTTTAATTCCCCAGTACCCACATAAAGCCGGATGCACTAAGTGGCGCATGCATCTGGAGTTCATTTTCAGAGGCTAGAAGCCCTGATATACCAATTCATGTTCTCTCTCTTTCTCTCTCTCTTCTCTCTGTCTCTGCTTGAAAATAAATAAATAATAACAAAAATATTAAAGGGAAGGCTAGTGAGATGGCTCAACAGTTAAAGAGTTAAAAGTGCTTGCTTGTGCCGGGCGTGGTGGCTCACGCCTTTAATCCAAGCACTCAGGAGGCAGAGGTAAGTGGATTACCATTAGTTCGAGGCCACCCTGAGACTACATAGTGAATTCCAGGTCAGCCTGGACTAGAGTGAGACCCTACCTCGAAAAACCAAAAAGAAAGTGCTTGCTTGCAAAGCCTGCCAGCCAGGGGCTGGCCAAGGTTCAATTCCCCAGTACGCATGTGCCCCAGGACCAGCTGCACAAGTGGTGCATGCATCTGCAGCAGTAAGAGGCCCTGGAGTGCCCATTCAGGAAGCAGAGACCATATTCTATTCTATTCTGGGAATTAAGGCTATTTTAGGGAAAACAAGGGCCTCTTGGTGGCAAGTTTGGCCATAAACTGCCCTAGTAGAGGAAAGGACCCTAGGTTGACTTCAGGGACAAAGATTGATGGCATGCTTTTCCCATTCAGAGTTCCCTTTGCTTTGTAAGGTTCCTGGTGTCAAAATTACTGGGGGGGTTGAGAGGGAGAAAGCTACTTACAAGAATGAGCTAAGCTGCTGTGACAAGATATATTTTGGCTCAAACACAAAAGTTCATTTCTCAAATAACAAACTGCAAGCAAGACATAGTGGCTCATACCTAGTACTTTGAAGGCAGAGACAGGAGGATTATTGTGCCTTCTAAGCCAGCCTGGGATAGAACTATAGAGTAAGACCCTAAATCAGAAAAACAAACAGGGCTGGAGAGATGACTCAGTGGTTAAGGTGCTTGCCTACAAATCTTAATGACCCGGGTTCAATTCCTCCAGTAACCACATAAATCCAGATGCACAAAGTGGCTCATGCATCTGGAGTTCATTTGCAGCATCTAGAGGCCTTGATGTGATGATTCTCTCCTTTTCTCTGACTCTCTCTGCTTGAAAATAATTAAATAAATATTTTTTTTTAGAATAGACAAACTACAAGATGTATTTTCAGTTGATGGGTAGCTGTTTCCCATATGGGGATTCAGGGATCCAAGCCCCAACTGTAGCTCTGCCAGAGACCCTAGTTATCATGTAAAGAAGGGAAAGAGAACTCTGAGAAGCCTTGGCAAGAATGGCACAGATCACTGTGGGTTATGTTGCATTGGTGAGAACTAGTCACATGGCCTCATTGCAAAGGAAGTTGGGAGATATAGAATGGTCTCACGCCTTATTGTAACTGCCAACACTTAGGAACTATGAGAAAATTATTTGGGGGGACAGAAAATGTTGACTTTTTGGGAGAACTAAATGCCAGGCACTTGGATACTTGGGTTCTAGTTCTATATCCGGCCTTTTTTATCTTGACTCTATTGACATTCTAGCCTAGATAGTTCTTCAGTTGAGAGACAGGAGGCTGTCCTGTGCATTACAGGATGTTTAACAACATTTCCAGTCTTTTTCCAGTAACATCCCCCAA